>MQRK01034537.1:0-18931 GCA_001938485.1 Girardia tigrina | reverse complement strand
CGACCGTTGCCATGGTAACCGTGACCGTTGCCATGGTAACCGCGACCGTTGCCATGGCAACCACGGTAACTAGTTACGACCCCCCCCGGGGGGGGTGGTGGAGAACATACATTTTCCCCCTACTTTCGTCATCCACCAACCGGTCTAAAAGAATTTCGTCAACATCTTCCCGTGTCATATCAGTAAAAATTTCTCCATCAACAACATGTTTTAAATGAATGATTTCATAATAGTTTGCTGAATCAGTAGTGTTATTATTTGTAACAGACTCTGTCCAAAGCTTTTTCCAGCATGCGTTCAAAGTGGAAAGTCTTATTTCTGAAATTGCAGATGATGCGTAACAGATACAGTCTTGGATAGAAAAATTCTTCCAACCTATTAAGAACATTTAAACAAGTCTAGTTTGAATCTTTATTTCAATTACATATAGAGTCATTAAAACTCTCAGAAGGTCCTTCATCGTTTGCCATCGTTCTAATTGGTTTTCTTCTTTCTGTTTTTAATCATGATTATTCGAACAATTTTTCTAAGTTATTTTTTTAAAATATTTAACCTCCAAAAAATATTAATTAAAAATATTAATTTTTACCATTTTTCAATAAATCCCAAAATAATAAAAATGACATCAAATTATTAAAAATGCATTTAATTTAAATTTTACTAAAAATTATTAAACTTAATTTTTATTCTGAAATTAAAGATATGAACTTATAAAATGATTATTTTAATTATGTTCGAATAGTCAATCACTTTAAATTTAATAAAAATATACCAATTTCCATCCGGGTGGAAGAATCACCATTCTAAATTCAGCATACTTAAATCAACATACAACATCCATACATTTATACATTCAAACAAATTAAAATATTCCTCACACAACCATCGCAAAAATTCAACTCGTGATTTTTTTCTAGCTTTTTTGAAATGCACTGAAAAGATTTCTTAAGATAGTACATTTTGAAAGTGGATATAATTCCCTGGTACATGGGTTGAATAATAGATTTAGTATTCAACGGAAGGAATACTACCTTCACATTGGAACGCTCCAGTATAGGATTACCAGGAGCATTATCAATTATAAGAAGGGTTTTAAATAGTTGCTTCTTCTTTTTTAAATAACTTTCCACTTCTGGTACAAGGCAATTTTTAAACCAATCTTTAAATATATCCACCGTTACCCAAGCTTTTTTATTGGCTCTCCAATGAAAGCGTAAAATACTTAATTTCTTTTCTTTTAATACTCAAAGTCTTAAACTTTTGTTTATAAGCATTGGCTTAATCATACGATCACTAGAAGCATTATATCAAAGTTAAAATCACACACGATCCTTTGCAGCTTTAAAGCCCCCCGCTGATTTTTGGGTTTTTGATAGATAAGTTCTTTTTGGTAACCTTTTCTAAAAGAGTCCCATTTCGTCAGCATTAAAAACTTGAACTACTGTACAACCACCCTCTTGAATAATCTTCAGAAAATTTTGACGATATTCTTGAGCAGCTTCATAATCAGCTGAAGCAATTTTACCCTTAGTTTTTAAATTATGGAAATTATTTCTGACTAGAAAATTATTGAACCATCCTCCACTGGCTGAAAATTCAAGATTTTGTTGTTGGTCTGAAGATGATGGTCGTTCTTGCAACAAGCGATTATAAATATTCAGAGCTTTTTGTTTTATTGTAGCTGAATCGATTGGTACTTTTTTGATCGAGATCTTCAATCCAAATTGTCAAAAAAATTTCCATTTTTCCATAACACTATTTCGGAAATAATATGTGATTTTTGCATTTATATTTTTTCCCGATATTACTGATTTTCATATTGCACCTTCATTTTTTAATATTGTGCGCACGGATGACTCACTTAATCATTAGTTGGACCTGTTCCCTGTGCTTTTTCTTTTGACCTTAGCCATTTGGCCGTGGGAGCACGCAATTATAAACAAGCCTTCACCACATCTTTCTATTTGTAGTTTCTTTTCTCAGACATTCCATACTCAATCCAGTCCATTTTTTTAAATCGTCCATCCATTGCCTCTTTGGTCTTCCTCTTGATCTTTCTCCTTGCACTCTTCCCTCAATCATAACCTTTGCTTTATCTCTGTCACTCTTCTCCAAACAAAGTCATTTGTCTTCTTTTCTTTCCACGTGATCTTGAGCATTCTCATGTAGCACTTCATTTCAAACGCCTTAAGTCTATCCATACTCTTCTGATTTATTTTCCAACTCTCGCATCCATAGAGGTGTGTTGCCCAGACAATAGCCTTAGTGATCTCTAATCTGCTCTTGAGATGGATTTCTTTGAGGTTAAAAACTGTGCTAAGTTTAATCATTGCGCTTGTTGATATCCCAATCCGGATTCTGATTTCTTATTTGCTTCCCCATTCTCTGTGATAGTAGAGCCTAAATATTTGAAATTCTTAACTTGTTCCAGCATCTCCCCTTCAATGGAAATCTCCAGTTTAACCTTGTTTTTATGATTTCCTGAAACCATCACTTTGCTTTTTTGTCTGTTGATTTACATTCCAAATTTGTTTGACGCTTTGTGTAATCTGTCCGTAAGTTCCTGAATCTCTGCCTCATCCTTGCCGATTAGGTCTATGTCATCAGCAAATCGTAGGTTGGTTATTCTTGTTCCTCCGCAGCTTATTCCAACATCGTCTAGATCGTCTATTACTGCCATAACAATTCTCTCAAGAAAAAGATTGAACAGTGATGGTGAAAGAATGCAACCTTGTCTTACTCCTATTGATGATTTAAACCAGCCGCTAAATTGCTCACTTATCAATCCTTTTGTCTTTGTGTCTTCGTAAAGGCTCTTAATAATTTTCGTGATATGTTTTCCTATGCTGTGTTTATTCATTGTGTACCATAGTGCTTCGTGCCACACCATGTCAAAAGTTGTTTTGAAATCTATAAAGTTATGACAAATTATTCGTTTGTGGTCTCTTGTTTTCTCACAAATCAGTCTTAAGTTGGTTATCTGCTCCGTAGTGCTGCGGTCCCTTCTGAAGCCTGCATCTCGCTAAGAACTTCTCCACTTTCGGTGTGATTCTTCTTTGTAACACTTTCAACATAACCTTTGATGCGTGACTGATCAAACTAATCGTTCTAAAGTCGCTGCAACTTTTACTATTTGCTTTCTTCGGTATTGGAATGAGGATAGATTTGTAAAAGAACTAACTGAAAACGTGTTTCAGTGAACTCCTTTAATGTCACAAAAAATAAAGATAAATATGTATAAAACGTTTAATTTTACACAATATAAATAAACATATGTAACAAAGGAAATCACATACGAGAGAGAACAGCACGATTTAGATTTGTGTTTGTCGTTCAAATGTTTCAAAGGGACGATCTTCTGTTGTAACAATATCGATGGAAACGTCAGAGAATCGTTTGGTTGCACAACCAGATTTTGATGAAACAGATTATATGGAGAGATGCGCTTTCAGGAGAAATAATAATCCACCAGTGATAAAACGATTCTTCGGTAAGATGAATATCGACACTGGACGCTCGTTCTATTGCAATCGCTGATTTTATGAATTTCCGATCGGTTTATGAGAAATCCGTACAGAAAATTCCCAATACTCACAAGAATAAGAAAAATCAATCGAGTTCGAGAGGTATTGTTGAATTTGAGGAATTGGGATTGAAATCGAATTAAATAAGGTTTTTGTGGTTAAATTTAATAGTATCCTCTGGAAAATGAGATGGGAAAATTGATAAACGATCCAGACATATTCTCTCTTGTTAAAATCGCAGTTAAAATATCGTAATTCGGTGACCTGGACTGGAATTGCTAATTATTTCTCGTTTAATATTTTGATCGCGAGGATAAGTTATTATTAATCTTTATTGTTATTGATTTATTTATTTATATATATATATATATATATATATAAAATTATTATATAATAGTAATATATATATATATATATATATATATATATATATATATGACTGGGTCACTACAAGATTCAGTCCATTGTGTGCTATGGAATGCAAAACATGTATTTTTGTTTTCAAAGAAATTCTTTTTCTAATTTTGATTTTCTTTAAATTATTTTTCCTTATAACGACATAAAAATAACACTAAATTAACTATAAGAAAATTTATAAAATGAATTAAACAAATATACATTAATTAACAATGATATACTCGCTTTTATATATCAAAACAATGTTTATATAATCATTATGTCATTTAAATCATGAGAATACTTTCAATAAAGTTGAAGAGGATGGTGTTTGGATATTGATTTTAGGATCAAAATATTTGATCAACAATGCTTCACACATCACCCTCTCCCAGTAATTATCAAATTGTGAACACAAAATCTTAAAATTACTTACATCAACTTTACTATTCAAACAGTTTACTATTCAAACAGCAATATTACTATCACTTTCCCTGCGATTATGTTACATTAAAAGGAATGATACATTAAAATGAATTAAATTGCAAAATAAGTTGGTAAATAATATATTAAAACAAACATCCGCACATGAGTTAAAAATGATTAATTTAATTAATTTGATGAATAAAATCTTAGAAAGAATTAAACTAATTTTTTTATACTGAAATCACGTAAAAGTGAAAAAAATCGCGTTAAATCCGTGCCGCAATATCAAATCGCATAAAAAAAGGATAAGGTGTATTAATTTTAATAAATATTTTGAAAATTAAATATTTTAAAAAGATTTAGAAAAATTGTTTGAATAATCATTATTAAATTTAGAAATAAAAGACCAATTAGAGCGATGTCAAACGGTGAAAAATCTTCCGAGGGTTGTGAGGACACTAAATGTGATAATAATAAATATCCAAATGATAACTGTCTAAATTTTCTCAACATTGCCGAGTGTATATTGATCACGTTTACCATGTATGCTCTAGGGTTCATTATAAATAACAGTAAATTAGACATACTAATTAGAAACTAGCAAAGATATCTTAAAAAATTTGGTTCAGAAAGAAAGTTTGAAAAGATTGTTAAATGTCTTTGATAAATCTTCGTTACCTTCAAAAATATTCCGGAATGTTAGCACTATGAAATCTTTTTCTAGAAATGAAGAAGAATAAAACTAAAGAAAATTGAGGAGATTTCGAAGGACAATAACAAGTATACAAAATTAAAGTTAAAGATCAGAATTTTTAATGATAAAAAATAAATTGAAAAGAGTTGATCCCAAGAAGTTAATTTCTTACCTTTCTGGTCGACCGTTGAAAATGTTGATCTAAGGTCACTTTCCTTACGTTTCAATCGCGTTCTTTTATAAAAAGGAATAATAAACATATTTGAAATTATTAATTATTAATGTATCACTGTCAAAAGTGCATTACATATGAATAAGAACATTCGTAAAAATAATGATAATTATTTGACTGGATAATACATCTTTATTTATTTACAAATGGAAAACTTGATTAAGTATACAATCTTTATAATAAATTCTTAGTTTGTCAATCATTTTTAAGGCAAACGTTTATATCAAAATATCTGTACACATAAAGAAGTTTAAAGTATAAAGCTTTCGTTCCATCCAAAGACTAAGTTATGATTACATCAAAATGTTCGAATTTGATTTATCCGTGTGTACTAAAAACTTGGATAAAGTTCATGGTTTGACACTTTAAAAAACCTTCGATGACCACACCAAGGGGTTTGTAGTCAGTGCAATATTAGAAGCCCTAATACCAAACTAGACACGGTACTTCCGATGATGAGTAAAATTTCATTGGGATTTCTTTCTCCTTTTAAAGTAGTAAATATGAATATATTTTCTTTTAAATTATCTTTTATTATGCCAAAAGTTTTTGATTATTCGTAAGTCCTAATTGAAGATGAACAGCAAGATTAAAAGTTATTTGAGTATTTTGTATAATTATTACTTTGGAATGAGTTTTGGTGTAAAATTTTAATCAGAAATTATGTACATTTAGGAATCAACATATGGGTAACCCTGGAGATTTACCAGGGTACATAGTGCTTAGGAAGTTTGAACAGCCGTTGAAAATATTTCGTGCATAGTAGCGAGCCGTGATCAAACAAGTTTGGAAAGCGAAAACTTAGAAAAATTTGACATAAATAAATACATAAATTCAACAGAAATAGCAAAAACGAGTCAATGACATTTGCCATGGACCATCGAGACAATAAAGGTGAGAATGGTAGATTGACCCCTTAAGTTAAATAAATACATAAAATTTGGGAAAATCAAATTAATATAATTTGATTTAATTATTTTCTTAATAAAATCCAATGCCAATAATTCGAATTACTTGCAATAGCTTCCTCTGGAAAAGAGCATATATATTCACTTATTTAACACAATTAAGTATTCAGTTATAGTTTGACAAAGTTGCTTAATACAAACATCTATAATCATCTTTAGTTATATTTTATTTATTTTAATGAAATTTCGTAATATAAATAATCATTAAGTAATACACTTGGTGATAATGAAGAAATACACCAATAAATCAAGGCATTTCACTACTTATAGGTAATAAATACAAGGAATTTGTAAGGATGTTAAACAAACGTCTGTTTTACAAGTCATTTTTATCTTTCTTTCTTTTCTTCTCATAAAACTGCAAGGGGATCAAGTTCGCCGTTTTGTTAGAAAGTTCCAAAAAACAGATAAATATATGTAAGCATACAAGCAAAAATAATAAGTATCGAGCGTGTTAAAAAATTTAGGACGATGAGTTTTCAAAGAATGAGTTTTCTGTTTTACAAAAGGACTTTAATTTACACTATGAGAGGCTGTTTTAGGAATCATCATTTATAAGATACTACAACCAATTCATAAACATTCAAAATTGACTATGTAAAGCCTTTTCAAATTTTAAAATCTTTATTTAAAATTTTTAAAACATTTTGTCATTATTATACAATAATATCTTAAATTAATAATAATATTAAAATATAATATTAAATGAATAATAATATTATCTTAATTTGAAATAATTTGTTCCATTTTCAAAATAACATTTTAAAAAGTAACGTTAAAATAATATTTGTAAAACCTTTATTTATCGTCAATTTAAAATAAATAAATATTTTAAATAAAGGTTTTACAAATTAAAATATAGTGGTGACAAAATTTTTTCATAAATTTTATTTTTCAAAATATTTTTTTATAAATCGTTTATATTTATTCATTGGTATATTAAAATGATACCTTTTAAGTCTTATAAATTTTCTAATAATATCACTTAATACACATGCTTGTTTTAATAAAATAATTAGATTTATATATTTTAGTACAATTTCAAGTGGCAAAATTTTTTCATAAAAGATACAAATAATACATTTATTCATTTGACTTATATATATTTCCCTTGCGCTTCATTACAGAAGTTAGTCTCTTGCGAAAAGAGCAATATAGACCTTTAGTAATATCGATTTTTTTCAGAATTTATCGTTAGGACTGCCTTGACAATCTTCTCCAGATCTTTGATATTTCTAGCTTGACCAGAATCATACACTATAGAAGACAACATCCGCCATACATTCTCCATCAAGAAAACTTTGAAAAACTGTATTAACAGTATGCGTAGTAGAATATTCCAAGTTATTAGTCATAAGGGTGGTGCCATTGATTATTAAAGACACTTTGGTATGCTCAGTGTGCTTTATTTTCACTTCATTTGATGGATTGATTCAGGGGGTATGTATACTTATGCACAGTCAAAAAAATCGTTTTTGGCAGTTAAAATATCTAAACCTCAAAAATTATTCTGAAACACTCGTAAACAACAGTTATAGAATGGAAAAGTTTCTTCGATTACAATTTACCGAACCCACAAAAACTTTAAAATATAGGGGGTATGTATATTTATGCACAGCACTGTATTAAATTATAAAAATGTTTTAAAATTGAGCGACAACATTTTGCGTTGCACTGTTTTATTTTCAGACGAATATTTGAAAATAATTTTACCTTTATTTTTCAATCAATTTATTTTGATGATGATTCCCAATAATTTCGATTGATTTGTGTTTTTTGAGAGGAGAAGATAAAGTCACAGAATGTTATATTTCTCAAAACAGTTTCACAAAAATTTTGTAATTTTATACATTAAAACAATTGACGAAGTTAACACAAAATTGTTTTTTTAATTCTTTTAAAAAAGTGTTATGTTATGTGTGAAACGTTAATTCAATCGATAGATGCACATGAAAATTTTCTTAGTAACCTGATATTCTCTTATTTGATATTCTCTTATTTATATATATATATATATATATATATATATATATAAAATAAGTGATATTTGTTAATTTAATTTAACTAATAATAGTATCGATAATTAATTTTAATCATTAAATAAATTCAAAGAATGTCAATTTTAGATGATGAGAATGAAAAATACATTAACCAAGAAAGAGAAATAATTCTGATGGAATTACTTAGAATTGTCCAAATGACGATTCTGTCTGTATTGTTAATAAATGTATTCTCAAAAGTATTTATATTGTTTATATATCTTTATTGTTATTGACAATGGAATAGTTTAAATTTGAGTTTTAAAATTTTTAATACGCACATTTTTTACGGTAATAAACCCGTGGTTGGATTCTGTCCGAACTTCGAAGTTAAGCTACAAATGGTAACGTTAGTACTTATAGGGGTAACCGATAGGGAATTCGTGTGGCCAATGACTAATCAGGTCCGAACAGGCAAGCATGTCTGCAACAAGTACCATTGAAACATGTACTACCTGTCCCATGATCGGATGGTTGGCGACTAAACTGGCTACCTCATTCAGAGTGACATGGGTGAAAATGATGTGTGGACGTCCTTAGATCTCCTTGGAGCCAAATGCCATCCATACGTGGAGAGGAGATAGGCGCCGCCAGGTTATTTGTCTACAGTTACTATCAAAAATTATGCAGAACCCAAGCAATAAGGCTTGTGTATAATTGGGTGAAACCAAGGCCCAACAGCTATGGTCCAAAAAAATTAATTAAGAAGCCCGTTAATGTAATAAATAAGTTCCTTTAAACAAATACAATTATTCTAGAAATATAGAGTTACCATTTTAAATGTACAGTCAATCTATAATTTCATACTCAATTATATCACAAACTATGTAATTTCACAGACAAAGTGACTAAACCAAAAAAGTCATAGTATTAAGATAGCATTTTTTTATAATTTCGCAGTCTTAAAAACCTAATCCCTGTAAAATTAGTTTTTACTATTTAATGAAAAACAGCATGTTTATTTAAAATGATAAAATCTTGTTTTAATAAACTGTTTTGTAATAAATAAATTTTGAATTCTGAAAAGTAAAGGAGTTTATTTATTGTTAGCATTTTTTTTTCAGTTTAGGAAGTCTAATACCCAAACACTTCCAATATGAAAAATTTAACAAAGCGGAAAATTTTAATGTTAAAAAAACATTTCTTTGATAAATGATGAGAAACTAAAGTTAATAAATCATGCAATGAAAAAGAATGTTACATATTAAAAATGGTTGAATGAGCACAAAACAATTTCGTGTAGAATATAAACAGAAGTATAATATCAAAAATGTTAAAATATTCAGAGACTTTTTTAAAAGGGAATTTATAAAGAAAAATAGTATGCGATTCAAAAAACCTAAGCACGCAAAATTTGATGAGGAGCTAAGAAACTTTTACAAAAACAAGGAAGATATTATTATCTGTGATGAAATGGTTCGAGAAGAAGCGGTATCTTTGAAGCTCAAGCTGAAAATTGATGATTCTGACTTGAAATTATCTGAAGGGTGACTGTTATTATTCAAAAACCCACATGGAATTTCGCTTAAAAATTGTGTGGAGAGACAGGGTTTGTTGATCAAAACGTCATCAATCTTAGTCTTCCCAAATTGCAAGAAAAAAATGAGAGATATCGTCCTGATGATGTTTAAAACATGGATGAGACGGATTTGGAAGCAACCTGATAAAACACTAGCATCTAAAAAAGTGCACAGAAGAAAAAAGTATAAAGAAAGAATAATGATTTACTTTTGCTGTAACACTAGTGGCAAAAGCAAACTTTCATCTTCAATAATCGGGAAATCTTTAAAACCAAGATGTTTTATAGGAATAAACGCAAAAAATATAGGAATCGAT
Source organism: Girardia tigrina (assembly GCA_001938485.1). Taxonomy (NCBI): domain Eukaryota; kingdom Metazoa; phylum Platyhelminthes; order Tricladida; family Dugesiidae; genus Girardia; species Girardia tigrina. Next base: position 8,816 of record MQRK01034537.1, on the reverse strand, counting down.
TATTCTGTCAATGAAAGTGCGTGGATGAAGACTAACATCTTTTAAAGATGGCTACGAAAATTTGACGCTTCGGCGAGTAAAGAAAACTGAAAAATTTTATTGTTATTAGATAATGACCCCTCTCATTTTGTTAACACGGTGGTTTTGATGAATATTGAAGTAATCTTTTTGTCCCTAAATAATACTTCAAAAATTCAAACTCTAGATGCAGGTATTATATCTGCATTAAAAAGAAAATAGAAAACATTTTTTATAAAATGGTTACAAAAAAAATGTTACAAAATAAATGAATTAGCACCTTTTACGTGATTGAATATAAAAAAGAATCTTAGACCGATAATAAACTAATTAAATACGAGAGGATGATTGCATATAGTTTTTTTATATCTACTCATACAAAAAACATGATTGTTACGCAAAATACACAACTATCAACTTTCTATAATTTCACATTTTGTAATTTCACACCTGTATTTTGCGGCTTTTTTATGAACAAAAAGTGTGAAATTATAAAGTGTTGACTGGAAATGTTTTTTCATTCTTGAATGATTTAATAGTTTTATTTCTTAAATTACTTCAGAATTAAATAAAATTGTATTTTGATTTGTCTTTTTCTTTGTGTCTGAATTTATTCATAGTTTTACTTCGTATAAAAAGCGAATCAAGATGTCATAGTAACACATGTTCCAAGAAGACTTAGAAGACATGTTTCCTTGTGGTCGAGAATCTGAAAACACATAAAAATATATACTGAAAGGCAAAATATTTGTGAAAAAAATTTGATCTTATTAATTTTTGGCTCGCAAGTTGATCTATTAAAAAATATAAATTTTATAAGTTACAAAAAGTGAAAGACATAAAAAAATTTCAGATTAAGATGGATGGTATACGTAAACAGAAATCAGATATAATCAATGCCAATTAAAGATAAAAAGATATAGTAGTTAAAATCAAACCTCTAATAAAATCAAGGGAGGCTGTAAATCAAGGAAAGGTAAATATCGAAGATATACTTGGTAATCATGTAAACATAAAAACCCAAATTCAGGAAAGTGTTATTTACCTAAGTTAAATAAGTATTGACATTGCCACATAATGATAAATATTAGTCGAGAATATGCAGTAAAAATACTTTGATTTGTTTTATATACGGTAAAGTGGAAAACATTAGAATATAGTGTAAAGAAATCAAGTACAACAGTTGTGAGAGAAATGAACACAGAACTTAGATTGTTTCACAAATATTTAAATATGACAGGGTTATTTACTCCGTAAGTAAGAAGAATAAATGCAGTGACAGTGGTTGACGAAGAAGACATAAATATCCAAGAGATAACCAATTTTTGTATAGCATACTAAAACATTTCTGGCTTCCAAAAGTAGGGAGTTGATGAGAATCCTATTTTAGAAATCTTAAATGATTATTCCCCTTGGACCGAGGAGGTGATGGTGGAAGACACATAAAAGATTTACAGATTTTTGAAGAAAGAAGATTTGGAAGGAGGACTGATATTAGAAAAGGATTGCATAAATACGTGGATAAGTTTCCAAAATTCATTATTTTGTACAATAAAATTTATTGGAGGCTAATACCACGATGAATTAATACCGTAGATACTCGAATATACCGCCACCCGAATATACCGCGAGCATTGAAAATGTAGCAAATAAAAGGGTAAAAAGTCCAAAACGCGAGTATAACGCGATCTTTAAAATTTACAAAATTGTGTTCAAATACCACGTCTTGTAATATTAATAACTTTTATAAAAAAATATTTTTTATTCAAAAATAATGTTATAAATAATAAAATGTGAGCAGTTTGACTTCGTTTTTTTATTTATTGAGCGATAACATACATAAATGCAAACAAAGAACAATAACTATTAACAAAGACCGTGCAATACAACGGACCGATTCACTATAGAATTCACTATAGAATTCACGCTATAATTTAGGTATGTCTCGAATATATCGCGACCCCCTCAATAATTGGTCAGAATATTAGCATAAAAATCTCGCGATATACTCGAGTATCTACGGTATTATTATAGAATTATGATTTCTGTCTGTGTGAAGTTCTCGATGATTACAATGATTCGTTTAAACAACGATGGGAAATTTACAAATTATTGTGATTATCTTTATCTTTATAATTATTTTAAATTAATTAAAAGGTTTCCTTAAAATCAATATTGGAAAAAAACATTTAGAATTTTTATGTACAACAAAATTAGCAAAACGAAAAGTTCAGAAAATCAATTACACCAAAGCCCGCTATGCGTCTATTTTTTTGTTTGTTTTTTTTTATTTTTTGCCATATAAAATTTAACATTAAATAACATTAATAGTCTTTCTGGTCAATATTACCACATATTCGTTATGCGTCGAAATTCATTTAGGGTCTCAAGTTTCGGAACCGAATAGAGACGCAAAGTGGGGCCTTGGTGTAATTAAATTTTTTTTGACCAAAATCGTTTTACGATTATCTATAAATGTTTTATCTGTTTTTCTTGCAATTTTAACCCACTTTCCATGATGCTATCGAGCTGAAATTTTCAGGGTAGTTGTCTTTTGCTATCACATATCGATTGAACAAATCAACTGATCTCAAAAAGTTAATTTTAATTTTTATGGAAAAAAATCGTCTTACGATTATTTACAAATGTTTAAATTGTTTTTTTTGCAATTTGAAGCCACTTCCCCTGATGCTATCGAGTTATTATCGCTTATTATTTGTATTATTTTTACTATATTAGTCTTATAGTTTCTTTTTACTTATTATAAAAAATTTAAATTAAAAAAATTAAATTTAAAAAAATTGAAAAATTAAACACCTGATTCGAAACAATAAATAATAAATTATAACTATGATTTATAAATTAAAACAAAAACTTTCAAAGACGAAAATTTAACTCCACGGTCATACATAACGGGTCTTTTTCTAGTATTTAAAGGTAAGATTTTGAGTTTCTTTGGAATACCAGAGTGAGAATAAATATCATCAGTGTTTCACTATTTTTAAGGACTTATAAAATACAGAATTGCCAACATGCTCGAATGACATTTGGTTGACAACGATGTCGAAAGTACTGCTGGAAGTTACTTCCACCAATATTTATTAATTAAAAACACTGCAACACTATTTAATAAATGAAATAAATTTATTTTCAGCAGTTTTCAATATAAAAGTATTTGGATCCAATTTTAAATAAATATATTTAAACATGGTACAAATTAGTTATTAACTCAGTATAATAAATTTCCCTTTAAGTAGTGGTGGGAAATGCAATTTTCGATGGAATTGATTCTAGAGGTTCTAATCCCGGATTATATTTCAAGGAAGCAGAACGTTTAGTAACCCGACAATTAGTCGCTGAAATATTAAACATGTTAAAAAGTGTTATTTATCTCTTAACCTTATCAGATTATTTTTAATTATTGATCAAAGTGACCAATTAGTCGCCGGAATATTAAATATGTTTAAATAATAAGAAAAAAGATGGTAGAATTTTAACAATTTTCTTTTCATTTTTTTAATCAATTTTTAACTATTTTTTTATTATTATTTAAAAAAAATCAATACGTATGCATTAGAAATGAAACAAAAAGAATCAATTGTTCATATCATATCTATTAAAATATGCTGTTTTAAAGTAATAAAGAAATATTATATTATTTATGATAAACATATAAATAATAAAACATCCGAAGACTAAACATCCTGCGATTAATTGTCCGGCGACTAAACAGCGGCCACATAACGTCACGTACCCTATTTTTAATACCTGGATTTCGATATTACATTCATCCCAATCCAGGGATATCTCGAGATTTAGAATACGTTTTCGTCATTCGTTAAGACATATCGATAAGTTCAATATATTTCCAACTTTTTGAAATGGTGATAAGAAAGCAGCATTTAGTGTAATCACTTTTACTTCAAAATAGTGTATTTTGTAACTGCTTTTAGAATTAAATCATTGCTAATCGAAGTATGTTTGAAATAATTATGCCCATTACCGCGTCTGAAAAGAATTATTGTTCTCTGCACTGAGACCAACCCCTTAGTATTTAGATATTAGACAAAACCGCTTCCAAAACGCATGAATCACTTTATTTTTCAAACTCAATATTGTATAAAAATAAATTATTTTAAAGGAAATAAAATTTTATTTTTGAAATAAAAAAATCGAAGCCATAAAAAAATTCTATCAATAAATAACGTTTATTTGTGACATAACAATTAAATTCAAGAAAAATATAAGCGTAGTAAAGATAATTTGTCAAGAATGTAATCATTCAAATTAGAGCGGATCTTATTAAGAAAAGACTTTCCGATATCACAGACTTAGGAGGAATTATCACCAAATCTTTATACACACTCTCTAAATGGAGACCTCTTTTGCCTTACCGGACAGCAATATTAAGCTCATAATTAATCAGAGTTTAATAAAATGTCAGCTTTGTTGTAGGTATTTTAATTGTTTTTAGTCTTTTAGTCGATGCTCCATTGTAAGATGGTCATTTGATGGTGATGACACATTGCGTTTTTTAAACTTCAATAAACTTGAGAATTCAATTCTAGACATTGTATGCCAGCCATTTATTATTGCAGTGGTTTAAGACGCATAAATAATTTTATGCAAAAATCTTTCCCATCTTCTTTTTTGCTAACTGTGTTTGCGACTTGTGCAGATATAGAAAAACAACTATTGTATCATTGTATCACTGTTCTAAAATTCGCTTGTGAAGAGATTCCAGAAGCTCTTCTCTAAGAAAATGAGATTGTACTTGCAGCTCCTCTAGAATAAAATTTATTGTTGCTTCTGTTGTGAAAACAATAGCGTGGCATTTGTATATAGCTGCCAAAGCTACCTGATATGCTTTCAGAGCAAAAACGATTTCCGTCATGACTTTGAAATCTTCATTGATCAAACAAATGTTTGTATTCACATCCATCAGCGCTTTCTAAACAGCTGATTTCACAATGAGAAGTCTCTCCAACATATTGACTAAACTATCTCAACGTATTCTGCAGTTTAGAATGAGAGACACATTGGTGGTGATGTTATTCTCTTGTCATATGTAGTTAATTAAAATCTCATAGTTCTACAGTGATGGTTTAAGCAATTTTACATCCTCTCGAGCTTTTTTCATCTCTTATTTTATATATTTTTTTGAAAATACTTGAGACTACGAAGAAATTACTGCAAAATTTTATATTCAAATTTAGTAAGATAGTACAGCACAATGCTTCCATTTCTTAAAAAAACATTGCTGGTTCTTTTGTAAGAAATGTTTTATGTAGTTTTCAGTCCGTATATTACGTTGTAATAGTGTAACTAACTGAATTTACTAAATCGAAGACGTTTATGTGTGATTAGAATAAGTGGTTTACTGTAGGTAAAGGTAGTGAAATGTAAAGTTGGCATGGTTGTTTTGTTATATATGTAGATAGTGTTCTTTTGCTGTACTTGAGATTGTCTCAAAGAAGAGAAGATATTTTTCATAAAATATTGTGCGCTAGTTTCCATTCCAAAACCAGTAACAGGACGAACATTTGAGTCCGGGATCCATGGATTGGAATCCCTAACTGATTCAAGAGTGACTCCGTAATCCGAATAAGAAGGATTAAGTATGCAACACAGAAGCTAAATTTTGAGAGACAATAGAAGAGGAAGGTGATATGATAGACCAATGATTATTTGAAACTTGAAATAAGGTTAAGTTCTGGCAGATATTGTAAAGAAGAATAAGGATTTGTACGTGACAAGCAAGTGGAACATAGAGTGTACCCATTTGGAAAAACATGTAATCTTTACGAAGGGATAATCAATCAATATACAGTTTATGAGTTTGGAAAAATAAATTAATAATTTAATTCCCAAATTATTCGAGAAAAACTAATCAGAATGTGTTATTATCCATATAATACATTTCAGTATATTGAAAAGGAAAAAACAAATTATTTTGGATTTTCAATAGGCAAATGCGTCTTTGGTAAAAAAACCTTCTTGCTGCCGAGCGTCATCGAAATGCTTTGTACACTCTGCGGTGTAAAATATTATATTTCTAGCAATCTCGAGAATTCATAGTATCACATGAAGACTGCTTTTTTCAAATTAAAGCTCTAATTAAAGCTCTTATTAGGGCTTTAATTAAAGTTTGGTGCCCAAAATAATGTCCATCCACTTATACATACTTGTACAACTTGTACATACATATACGGATATACCGAGAGCAATGGCACCCTTTTTCACTATGTAACAAATTGCTTTATAAATTTTGTAAAATTCTTTTAGAATTACTCGATGAGACTCATAAGGTTTAACAATCATTCCAAAAATGTTTTTTCTTTCTTTTATTCTTTTTGAAAATATTGCAAAATTAGTAGTCTATCTTCTAAAAGCCATAGAAGTCAATTTGACTCTCATGGGCTCTGGAAAATTAAAATATTTTTCATAATGACCATTATTCCTAATGATCATTTTTTAATTAACGGCTTATTTGATTTAGTTGATTTTAGACAGGAAAAAAATTAATGATAATAATGAATAATGGGAGGTAACTTTTCTCATTATGGTACTTTTGCCTACTGACTGTCTGATCACTAACTGCTCTATGTAAGCAACTTTCTTTTCAGGTTCGATTCGATCACAATCGTGGAAATTTAATCATTTTCAATAAAATTTTTGATTATTTTTATGGCATTTTAATTTTAAGTTTCGATGTTGCTAGAATTTTAAAAAAAATATAATTAATAAAAAATTATTTACTGATTAATTATTATATATAAATATATAAAGTCAACACTATAATATTTTTTTCATTTTATTTATATATAAAATAAAAAAGGCCACAATTGAAATAAAATTTTTTATATTTTATATATTTTAAGTGTTTGGTTTTCTTTTTTTCTTAATTGATTTAATTTTCTTATATTTTGTGATTCTTGTTTGAAGATAAATATCATATTATATTATATTATTGAATTTCATATAAAAAACTTTACAATTTTTTATCAAGTAATTAAATTAAAATTTTTATATTAATTAATTTATTTATAATTTGAGAATAAAAAAATAAACGAAAACATTTTTAAATTTGAAAAAAATAGAAAAAGATTGATTATTCGAAATTATTCGATCAATGTTACTTCCATAATCCTACAAAAATATAAATAAATAAAATAACTAACTAAAAATATAAATAAATAATATCTCCAATAAAAATACTAAAAAGCATAGTCGAGATGTCGTACAATTTTATTATTAGTAAATAATTCGATCTCGATTTTTCCTTGGTTTTATTTTACAACTCGAAGAACTAAAATGCTTTCTAATAGATGAATGCGTTTTTTTTGTAAGAACATTTATGTTTCATTAATATTTTATTAATTCCTGTTCACATAAACTGATTTTCGGGAATTTGTGGGGAATTTTATTTGCATCTACTAAAATTTCCTCAATACACGGATTAAAATTTGGCGGAATCGGTAGACAGTCATATTTACCTGGACAGAAACATAATTACTAAATATAATAAAAATAATCATAATAATTACTCAAAAGGATTATAATGATAATTATTGAAGCGATTAAAACCACTTTCATGAAGTTCATCCTTTAAAATTTTATAATAATGGAATCAATGGCTGTTTAAATAGCCTTATTATTTTGTCAATTTTAAAGTCCAATTAGTAATATTAATGACAGAAAGACGTAAACATAAACCGTTTTATAAATTATTTGTGGGTTGTAGACATGTAGAATAACTATTTTAAGAAAATATTTTGTTTCCATCAATCACTGAAACAATTCTAGTGACCATTTAGGTAAAATGTTCATGGTGAAAAAAGGAAGTTGTAGGTTTCTGACTTAAATTGAGAAATAGTTTGATAAATGTTATGTTCGGGAATATATTCTGATGAGAATTTAGAAAAAGACATTTTTTGAAACTTATTTAATAACAACAATAAACAGATTATTTAAACAAGTTTTGCCTCAGTAAATTTCTGAGGAACGATTTTTCATTTTTCTTGCGCAAACCAATTGTTAAGAGAACTCACACATTTGTTAGAACATTTATTACATTCACAATTTGGATCATCTCTAAGACAATCAATAGTATTGCTTTCACTTAGATCCATCAATCAATGTTTAATACTTTTCATTCCAATCTGAACTAACTTGAAAAGAATTATTTTATTTAAAATTTTAACTTTAAATTTTATTGGTTAAAATAAAATTACTTTTTATAATTATTTAAAAACATTATTTTGATTTGAAATTATTTAAAAATTTCAAAAATACAATTAATAAAATTATTTAAAATTTGCAATAATAATAAATTAAAATTTTGAATATTAAATCTAAATTTGAGTAAATTAGTTTCAGATTAGGAGAATTAAAATATTAATCATTCATCTGATTAGGAGAGACACAATCCCAAATCAACACATAACATTTAAACATGCAAACAATACACAAAACATCAACATTCCAAATATTCCTCACACCAATAATATCAAAATAATTGTAAATATAAATATATGTAAATTTATTATTTTCGAAATTTTGTATTTGTTGGGGTAGCAGCGCAGTGGAAGCATTTGACATATCCCGTCCCCCCGCGGGGTATCGAGGGGAGGGGAGTGGGTTCGGTTTTGTGAATGTGGTTATTTATTTTATTATAATCATCATTTCTATTTTTATTATTTGTATTAAGCTTATCTTGGTTAGCGAAGTATTCAATTTTATTATTTTTAATTTTATTAATTTTCTTTGTATCTTTATCATTATTCATATATATATAT
>MQRK01034523.1:0-10753 GCA_001938485.1 Girardia tigrina | reverse complement strand
CATTGCACCTATGCAAAAGTGATACTAGAAACACATGAAATAAAGTCATGTAAGGTGATTGAAGGTCGCTTATTGTTGTCCTAGGTGAACTCGAATGACCCTCTTATGATAAAAACCCAAATTCTTAACCCTAACCATAAACTCTTCCTCTAAAATGGTAACAGATTTTAATGCTGACCATTTAGATATCGTCTATTTTTATTCAGAAAATTATTCCTTGGACAGGAAATGCTCTGTTTTCTTACATACATATTATTTAACAAAGATTTTATTTAACTATGAATGTACATGTAAAATTAAGTATCTAGTAATAATTTCGCTCACCTTTTTTGGATAAAATTACTATTTTAAACTATAAATAATTGAAAATTTAAACCAATTTCTAATCGTATGATGTTAATTATCAATAACGCAAAGATATAAATTTTTATTAACAAAGAACACAGAAATGTTTCTTTGGCTAAGCTAAATTCCACGATGCCTGGTGAGGGTGAAGTTTATCTTTAGTCACAAGTTTTGTTGTTGAATATCGTTTTATAATCTAATATTGTTCACATTCACATTCTTTTACTTTTAGAAAATATGTAAGTATTATTATCTGTGTTGAACAATACTTTTTTGAAGTGTGGGGCCTTATAATTTGGCATTTTGCAAAATTTTCTAGACGTAATTCAAAAAAGTAAATAGCTATTCAGAAATATGTTGCAAGAACTTAATTTTATTTTAAGTACAAGAAGTTGTTCTGGTTCCCGGGAAATGTGCAGACAAAATAAACATGGAAAATTCCGTTTAATAAAATTTTTGTTACTAATTTTAAAGTGACGAATTATATTTATATTTTTAAAAACATGTTCTAAAACAACAATCAATTTACTGTCTGAACTTTTTAACTTGAAAAAGTATATCAAAAAAGATATTTTAGAGAGAAAAAACATTGAAAAAGATGTCTTACAAAATAAGTAATATTGTATTTTCTAATAAGCTTATATTTTACCTTTTATCATTTATATAAATATAAAAAAATTTAATAAATTCACATGTTAATTCATGTTAACAATTAACCCTGAAGGACCTTGAAATAAGTTGCACCTTTGAGATTTGTATTATTTTAACATGTTGCTCTTGATCATCCTTCTAAGTCATCTATTTAGGAATTCTAATATTAATCAGAGGTTTGATTAAATTGAGACACACGAGACCAAGAAAAAGGATTGTTGAGTAATTTAAGATCATAAAAGTCTCAAAGATTTGAAGCTTATCACCTGTATTAATGTAATTATAAAAGTTCAATTGTTACTTTATCTAAAAGTATTAATTATTGAATGAATGATAATTAAGTTTTGACGAAATCTTCATCACTGACCTTCAAAAATCATATCTGTTACTAAAGATTTTCAAAATGTTTTTCCTCATTGATCAAACAATGTTTACTTTTTTCAACTGATGGACACACTTTTTTCTTAACTTATGATCACTTTTTTAAATTATTTTATTTTATTATTTTATTATTGTGATGCTCCGATTTTCCAGCTATAAAGAAAAACTCTTATTAATCAAATTTTAAAAAAATGCAAATAAAAAAGTAATAAATAACGATATAAAATGGATTTGTTTAAACGAATGTACAAATATATGATTTTTTGAATAAAGAAATTTACGTCAACGCGCTCATGTTTTCGTTCTCATTATTTCTAATACTCGATGCATTTCATCTGTTGAAACAACAATTACTGTAAAAATATACGAGAACTTGAAGAAAACTCATGACGAGTTGCAACGGACGGCTCGAAACGTTGATGCTGTACCAAATCACGTAAAGATTCTAGTGGTTTCCTCAAAATCGGTCTTCGGTGGGGCTGTACATGCGATTATGAACCGATCCTTGTCGTTTGAATACACTGACCGGGTCCAAGCAGTCCCAAACGAGCTGAGATCTTTAACCGCTACAGATCCGGCAGCCTTCTGGGAAAAAGACTCCATCGGATATGAAGGTACGATGACTTCGCGCAACAGCCGGGATGAGTTCTACGACTGTCTGGAGCTAGCAAGGCTTCATGTAATAGAATAACAGGACCACAATTATGTTTTATTATTTTCCTTTAAACTTCACAAAATTGCAATCTCTTAAAGAGAGTGCACCCTATTTCAAGATATTTGTTAAAAAGTGTCATCAAGAAATTGTCGAACACTATTGTTGCATGTTGTAGTAGCATAATTTTGTACAAAAAATCAAATCATTAACGAAATCAGAAAATTTAATTATCATATTTGTTAAATTCAATAAAAATATTTATTAACTCATATTTCCAATTAATTCACAGGCTATATCGAAATAAATGGGACTAGGAAATAACATTTATTTTTATCAATCAATGTTTAGTTTTATTTTGTTACAAGAATTTAGTTTTCCCAAATTCTTTTTATATTTGTATAATTTTTTATGATAGAGTAAAAAATTTTTTAATTAAATTGCAGTTAAAAAAACAAATTTTGTTTTTTAAGCTATTTTAAAAAAATATGTTTATAATTTATCCATTTAATTTAATTTAACGATTTTCATCCGAAATGAAACTCACAGCACATGTTAAAAATCAGTTTTCTATTTTTCTTTAAAATTCATCTAAGTCTTAAGACATTTTAAGTCTAATGATAATTAATTTAAATTAAAAAAAATAAAAATAAAAGGTTTTTCACTTTATACTTAACATTGTTTGAGCAAGATTAATTTTTACCCACTAAAATATTATTGCATTTTTATTAACTTTTTTTATGATTAAATTTGACTTATTTACGCACTTCTTCTAAAATAATGTACAAAATAACCTTAAGTCTCGAGATGTTGGAAGTATTACTTACAGTCTTTTAAAAAACTACCAAATAGTCTTTAATAGCTCAATAAATTAAATTGAGCGTATTTCAATGCTTAACTATTTACCAAAATTTCTGAAGTACACTAATACACCTTTGCAATCATTTTAATCAACCTTATAAGCTTTTAATTTATCAGAATCCCCAAAATCTACAAAAAGTTTTTTTATGAAAGGTAGGTTTAATTCTTTATTTCTGCATGCATTTATATGTCTGGATTGCGTATTTGCATTATGAATAAAATTTAGAATTACTAATGAAAGGTACTTCTAAAACAAAACTAGTACTGACTCTTATTAGAAATATTTTATAATGCATCTGTTTACATACGACGATTTACGAACACCTCGTTACTTTTTATAAATGATTTGTTTCAAATATTTAAAATTATAACAAATCCGTAATGGAATTAAATAGTAATGCTTTATTTGTAATGTTAAAATAATATCTAAAATAATTTTTATTTAATTTCATTTATTTTATTTGAATATCATAAAATTATTCCATATATCGAGACATGGTTCTTCTAAACAATGACTTTTTATTTATATTTTTATTATAAAAACATATTTTATATGTAGAAAGAAAATTGTGTACCTTAATCGCTTCATCGTTTTCATTATTTTGCTAGTTGAAGGTATCCTACATCGCTGACCATTTTCAATGTTTTCCAAACCATCCTCGAAGAGTTAATAATACTCATGACTCGTGCATTTACCTCCATTTCCCGTAAGTTTTAAGGCCGGAATCACTTATTTTTTTTACAAAATTGATTATAAATTCATTGTTTAATTTTTTCATTCATTGCAATTATGATTAATAACTCTTTGGTATGTAAACCAAACATATTATTTACAATATATAAATACTACATTGATGTAACTGTACAAACATACCAAGCAGGTTACAAAGTCGCAGTGTACCAGGTTTGTTCATCCTCCCATGTTATGTTCAAAAAGAAATCAAAAATAATATTTCTTGACCAGGCCTGTATAAATGAGTAAAAAATAATTTATTGATTGCTGTTTTAAAATTAAAACGAAGCTGTATCAATATAGTAAAGGAATTCGTTTGTTGTTATTCATGTAATTTCCTATCTATTCAAATGATTCAAATGTGTTTTGAATTATCCTTATGTATCCCTACATTACAAAGGCGCGATTAAATTTATATCACTCGAGTGTCACTACTTTAGTGTATTGGTTAATGATGTGAAAATAATTTTAGATATTTAGGATGTAGGACATCTATGTTCGACATGAATTCGTATCAGTGTACACTGATCACAGAACCACGAATGCAATTGAGAGCAAAAATTTGGTGCTTGCTTCACACTGACTTGACTAAGAATTGACTCTTATTGTTTTATCAGTTGGTGAAGTGAACCCCACGAGGCTATTACACAATTTTTATATGATCAGGGTGCTACTATCCACGACAATGGTTTATTTTAACTGGTAAATCGCTGGAGGAATTTTCTCACATTGTATGGGGATATTAAATTTACCTATTGATTTATATGGTTTGTTCTTTAACAATACAAAATTCAATTGCTGTATCATTTATATTACTAATGGATCGAATGGCATTTTATCCACAACACGTAATTATAACAAATAAATAGTATTGCTATTGACATTGACGCCTATGACATTCTTCCTGGTATCATTAAAACTGTTCCAAATCAAGCGGGACAATGAATTGAGTTCTTTTCTTTTTTAAAATATGAAATATGAGCATTAAAAAAAATTAGAATAAACTCTTTTCAGATTTTGCCGTTTTGTGTACGTAAAGTAAACAACGAACAACGAAGATTTTCATTTCTTTCAGAAACAAATTTCGAAAAATTAGCGTAATTAAAATTCGCGATGCAATAAAATAATTACAATAAAATCTTGTGAAATTTTATGGAAAATTATTTTCTTAATAATTTCATTTATTCATTTTAATAATTCAGAGACAAATTTTCCTGTTGATGAAAATGAAACTTTCTTAGTGTATTTAGAAAATTGATAAATGATGTCCTAACCTGTTGTCGCCAAGAAATGAGACAAAAGGAAAATAGGCTGTAACATAATTTTTGCGTTCAATAAATAATCTTCTGACATTCTTTTTAATTTTTATGTTATAAAAAATGTTTTTTAACTAATAAAATTTCTAATTATTTTTTTAAATAAACCTCAAACACAATTGGGAAGGAAAGTAAATTTAGCTAATATAAATGTTACAATTACGAACTTGTCCATTGGAGAGACAAATCGTTGTCCCTGAACTAGAATTGCTGAACACACTTAATCAAGTAAGAAAAGCTCTATTTTGTATCACATGGTTAGATGTCATGCGAATCATAGGATGACACATGAAGTGATTTTGATGTTTTGATTGGTAAAACTGTTTATCTAATCATATACGAATTTACACACAAGACATAGTGACCGAATGGTCATCTGATTATCTATATAATAACAGTTTTCTGAAAACATAAGGGTTGAAACATATTTTCTAATTAAAATGTGAAACAAAAATGGAGTTATTTCGATTCTCTATAAGATTCTATATAAAATGGGATTAATAAAGATCTTTTATATAGATTTGTTGTTCTTGTCATGATAAGTTTTAAAATGTAAGATTTTATTATATATTCCGAAATATTGTAAATGTGAAGTTTTCAAAATTATTACAAAAATGTTTTATGTCTATGTTTTATCACCAAATTTGAAATGATGTGGGAAGTCCATCTTATCGTGTTTAAACATTGTCCAATATGCCATCGAAACCATCAAACAATTGTGTCTGATATAAGTACTGGGCGTATCTAGCAGAGCTTTCGCATTCCTAAATATTCTGGTAAAAATGTCGAGTTTCTGTTAAATAATAGTCATTCGTTGAATGATTTGAACCTATTCTGGTTTGGTGATTTCGCCTAGATGACATTATTTCTCATAATCCAAAATACTCATACAACCGCGTTTAAATTCAATTGTTCAATATCGTAGGTCAAGATTTCTCATTAACATCGTTCCTTTCGGTGTTTATTCATTTTCTTTTTCTAAAACATTGCTCAATATTCAATTTATATTTGAATATTTAAATGACGATAAGTTATTTTAAAAAATCAATAAACGCTCTTCAAAATATATTGTTATTTATTTCGACCTATTTCTCATCATTTTCAGGCAACAATGATATATTGTCATTTTTATACTCTAGTGATTTTCATGTAATCATTACTCAATAACCAAGTGTAATTACTAACTAATAAAAATACATTTCATGGTTGAAGAAAATTGAGTTTATACATCTATTTCAGAATCTTAAGATTTTATCATTAATGATTCACACATTACCCTCTTCTAGGAGTTAATAAACAGTGAACTTATATCTACTTTATCGTTTAAGCAGTTTTTTTAATATTGAGCAATATTACTATCACTTTCCTTCTGATCGGGTTCGTTGCAGCGTTTGCTGACAAACCATTAAATAATTCGAATGTACCTAATTTAACATTGTGAAAAACAGAAGCATCTTTTAAGTAACCATTTATTACTTCATGATTCACAACATGTTTCGTTCTTATCATAACATCATCCATTGATAGAACAGATTTATAAAATTACAAAATAAAAACGAAAAAGAAGTATGTATCAAATACAAAATATTTATCAAACTTCTGATTGAATAGAAAAAACTCAAAACACTTAAAAGATTTATTTTATAAATAATAATATTTCAATTAATCACAATATATACTTATATATTTTTCTCAAAATATATTTTTAATAAATTTAGTTTTTAATATAATTAATAAATAAACATATTTTAAAAAGTTTATAAAAATTGTTTAAATTAACATTAAGATTTTAAAAAATAAACATACTTAAAAAATTAAATATAAATAATTTTGACACAATGTTCTGACTTTTATGTGATTCTGAAAAATTGAATCCATTTTAGCCTTTATTGTCTATTCATTGAATTGAGACTTGATTCCATGATTTGGTCCATATTTATGAATTTCCAATTCTTGTTCTTTTAAGTGATTCTTTGACAAATTGAATCTGAAACTTTAAATTTCATTATTCCAGCTTCCTTGTGTAGTTTATTAATTTTTTGTGTTGTCTTAATCGGATGTCTGAAACTCTTTCACTATGTTTTTTACTGAAAAACATATTCTAAACCAATAAATTTTTACAAAATCCAACAAATTCTTCTGTTTAACAAACAACTTTTGGTATAATTCTTTTCTTTTATTGCATTCAAATTCTATTTTTCTGAAAATAACTTTTTATAAAAGTGAAATAAATGATTACTTAAAAAACAATTAAAAATATATTAATTTATTTATATATGTTATTTTTAACTTTCATAACTAATAAAAATTCAAGTCAAATATATTTTGCAATAAGATATGCATTTTTCTTACGTTTCATAAAAATTTTTTTATAAATATTCAGTTAATTTAAAAAAAATTCCATTTTCAGTTATTTTACAATTGGAGACAGTTAAACTACGAATTTCTATCTTCTATCTTCTTTGTAATTTTTTTTAATTTTTAAAATAAAATAATTTAATTAATAATAATTAAAATAACTTTATAAAATAGTAAAAGAAGAAAATGGGTTAACTAAGTTAATTAAATCGGTAAAATGAATATCGGTTTAACAAAAGGAGAAACAAAAATACATATGATAAAAGTTTTTAAAGAAAAGAATATAAAAATTTGTTTAAATTAATGTATAATGTATTAATTAAAATAATAATTAATAAAATTCTGATCATTATGACTTCTGGTTCTAATATTTTAGACAACATGCAACTAATAAACAGATTTCCAAAATTTTTATTTGTTTCAGACTAAATCTAATTAATACTATTAATATTGATCTTATTGATCTTAACCTAACTTCGATATTAATTTTTACATTGATATGTAAAACGGGAAATCGTATTAATTTGTATATCGAAATAACTTTTTATTTAACTCCTAAGTACAATTATTAAAAGAATCACTTATAACCGATATTTATTCTCTAAATAATAATCTTTAAGATTTGAAACATAGAAATGTTTCCAGACGTTAATATTTATAATTACCGATTCTTTCGCGACATGAACTGTGTTTATACAGCAATTCATAACTGTAAATACATTGTTGGTGAAGTATGGTCAGTCGAGACTGTTATGTATCGAAATATGATGGAATTAATGTATATTTTTTATTGGGTTTGTTATTAAATTTGTTATTGATCAAATTTGATAAATTTGTTAGGTTTGTTATTGATCAAAAAAAATTCTCAACTAAAAAAATTAAAAAATAATTAAATAAAAGTAAGCAACGTAAACAATTGTGGTTCTTAAAAAAAGTGTACGTTGCGATCGTTTAATGAAGAGTTAAGAAATAACTATAACTGTTTGCCTGAAGGACTAATTGATTGCTTCCAAATTCCAATACATAATTAATTTTTATAAAGTATAATAAAAAATATCAAGTATAAATAGAATTGTGTTTAACCGTTTTTATTTCCAATTATCCGAAATTTTCGAGATTCATGTTAAAAATAATTAAATGATAAAATCTTAGGATTTTCTAAGAGATTTGAATAGTAATAAATATATTATTTATATTTTTATATTTTAATTTGTATTAATGGCATTGTGTTATTTATTGAAAGTCAAATATTAATTTATTAACAAAGCATTTTATTTAATATTGTATTTGGATAATGCAGTGTAATGTTTCTTGCATGGTTTATTATCAATTAGATTTTGACAATGACAGTGACATTGACAATGACAGTGAGTTAGGTGAGTATTTTGTCATGCATTATTAGCATAATGATTATTATCCTTGGTGTTGTGATCTAACCTTCTATTTTACTAATGGCCTCAGTTTGCACTGATTTATTATTTGGAATGGTGATAAAATTTATTTTCGCATTGATCATAAAGGAAATTAATAAACTGATTTTAAGTTAAATAATTGATTCTGTAACGAAATTCATAAATGATGGTTCGCATCACATCACAAATGGTTATTTGTAGTAATAAAAAGTGTACTAATAGTCCTAAAGATCTTATCGTATGCGACACGCCACATTTTATTGAAAAAGTCACTTATGATTATCAGCAAAATATATAAAATTATTCATTTATTTAACAAATATTTTTTGGTGAAATATTTTTCCACAAACTATTTCCACATGCGTCCCATTCCATTGGGTGAGGCGTCTTTTTCTCTTTTCCCACAGGAGACATTCGTAACTCGGGCAAGCTGTGCCATCTTTCAGCGACGGCTTTGTGCGTGTCTTTCAGTCACACCATTTATGATCATTGAAATTAATTTCCAAGCGATCACATTTTTTATTAGTTAATTATTATATTGACGACTTTTTTGCTAGATGTTGTTCTAATGCATTTTATTTCTTAACATTTCATTTTTCAATTCAACGTTTCGCAAAATTGTTCCATCAAATTTAAATAAATGTTTCTGCAGAATTTCCTTTGTCAAAATTTACAATTAAAGTTCACTGAAACACAACGTAATTTAATCTAATCCATCAATACTTCATACTGTATCATTTTTGGACTTTCTTGATTGTGGAACAAGTGTGAATGAGTGTACTGACATTTATGTCCTCATAGGAATCCTTTATTCGAAGTTAGGAATCATTGCCATTATCCCCACACGGAACAATGCTGAACATTTATTAAAACTCCAACATGTTTAATCTAATACAAAATAAATCAGTTAAACTGAATAATTTGACATCAAGATTCTGAATACGCTTTCCCGAGGAAACCGATGTTGATTTCGGGTCTTAATCTGATATTTCACATGCTCTCAAACCAATAAATATTGCTTGTATTATGTATATTAACAGCATCACAATTTGAATGCAAACATTTATTGACAACACAAACAGTTTCTTCACAACAATTTTCATTGGTCATCATTCTTTGATTGATATAGTTTTTTGTTAATATATTCAAATATGAAAAAATCAATGAATGGGAAAGATTAATAATAAATTTTAATTTCTCATAATTTTATTGGATAAAAATACATTATGTAATTTTTAAATAAACATTAATTTTTAAAATATATTACATTTAATAAGTTAAAATCATTTACTGAAAATATTATTAAAATTCATAATTATCAAACTTTAATTAATTAGTACTCAAAATTAATATCATTAAATTAATTTCATTAGATTCAAACAATCAATCAATAAACATATCAATCCCATCTGAGTAGGAGAGTCACAAATCTAAACAGCATACAAACAACAAACTTACAACATTCCAAATTATGCCTCACAATGTACAAAAATTTTTAAAATAATATTTTTATTAGCTATCTCTAAAAATCTATTTGTGATCACGGGCATGTTTGAAATTCTGTTCTGGTAATAACTTAAAATAAATATTTCAAAAATAATTTAATAAAAGATTTTTTATTTAAAGAAAATTTAAAAGATTTTTTTCTTTTGTTATTTAATTTAATTCTAATGTAAATGTGATACGATTTTGATGTGCCAAGTTGGAGCTACAACAAAATAAATAACTATTTATTGCTATATTGTTTCATAACTTCAGATTTTACTTAGAATTTACTTGATATTTCCATAATTTAATCAGAATTTCTTATTAATAAAATTGATTATTGAGGTAATCAAACGTAGACAGCCTTTTTTATTATCAACCATTTTTATATTAATTTGGTTTTTAGTATATTTTTAGTTATTCTTTATAGCAAAAAGAATTTATTTGTCTTATGTAACATTAAAAACGTTTTGAATAAATAAAGATTTCTAAAGTTTCAATATATCTATATATATATATATATATATATATATATATATATATATATATATATATATAT
>MQRK01034455.1:0-17956 GCA_001938485.1 Girardia tigrina | reverse complement strand
GGAAGTCCAGGCAGATTGATACATATTAGACTTTACTCGGTTATCTAATGTTCTTTGAACTAAGTGTTTGGAATCTTGTCCTGAGCTTTCATTAATTTGATTTAATCGCTTTTTAACCTATCTGTATCGATCATACAACGGTCTCATTAACTGAATCGCATTTGGATTCTTTCTTCGACCATATTTACATTCAAAATTGAGTAAAGCCTTTTGCATCGTTACTTTTTCACATTCAATCTCGACCTGTCGAATCAATAGTGCTTCATTGTAGTAACTTTTTAGATTTTCCAGTTGCGATTTAAAATCTTCTTGAATGATCTGATAATCGCTCTCTCCCACATTCGATCTTCGTTGGAATTCACCGCTCATTTCCCTCAAATCGTCCATCAATTCGTCTCTATCAATGTCATTCGGCTCATTGTCACACATTTCTCTCCGTTTGATATTTGACTATTATCTTTTTCCATCGGTGTTTTATTGGACAGAGAAAATATTTTTTTTGAAGATACTTTTGGTATGAAGAAATTACAGACGATTTGTTTGACGGGATTGTATTGAGGATTCATAACGTGTTTTTTTTTATTTTAAATGAAAGCCCATCGCGAAACAGTGTATGATATGTAAAATGATTGGTCTGTTTGTTGTGTGTGTGTTATTTTTATTTATGAATGTTAATCACAATTAATTAACAATTTTTCAAATTCAATTTTTAAATCAATATTCAAAGGCGGTGAATCAATGTCAATTTCAAATAAAGTTTTTTGTTAAAAAAGTTGTTTCTTATGCGAGTTCAATTATAATTGATTTAATGAATTCTTTATATTGTGAAAACTTTGTAAAAAATGAATTTATGAAAATGGAAACATGCAAAGTAAATGTGTTGTCGGAATTGTTCCATAACTTAGAGCCTGTTTTCAACCACAATAATGCGTACATAAATAGTGCATTAATAGAGACGAAGAACGTTTCAAAGATCGCTAAAAATAAAAATACTAAATCTCTGTCGATGGTATCAATTTTTATCGATCCACAAGAGCAGATAAAACATCTGAAATATAAGTTAAAGTCATTAAATAGAATGGGATGTCTTTCTCTCGATGACTATAATAAACGACAGGATCATGACAATAGAGAGAACCAAGCTGGTTCAACTTCATCTCACAATGAATATAGCAATGTTCGGAATTCTAGAGTAAACATAGAGTCACCCGAACACCGGTGGCTTTGACCATGGTCAATTGAGAATTGAGGATGTTCTGGGAATTATAGTGAAAAACATTGCCAATGGAATTCAAAAAGAGAGATCTCTAAGTTTTTTAGATGATGGATCGACAAACATTTCTTCTCCTCCAAAAATATCGTGGAGACACAGCTTCCTGTCCAGACTTTTTAAAACATTTTCAAATTCGTAAGTTAGAAATTTACAATTAACTTAATTATTAGAATTTTTATTCATTGATTTTAATCCCAGAAAAAATGCAAGTCAAAAATTCAAATAAGACGCTTATCAAAAGAACATTGTGGGAGTATTATGATCGCACAAAAGACAGAGTTTATGGAATATGCAATGTAAAAGATTGCATAAAAAGGATCAAAACCAGTGGCGGAACTACTAGAGGATTGCATAATTATTTAAAAACGCAACAAAAAATCAATTTACTGGAATAAATGAGAGTGCAACAACAGAAAACCCCTATCTGAATGATAGGAAAAATCTCGACATTGTTAATAAGCAAGTTATAAAGGTATTTTTTGAAAATAAAACTGATAATCCATATGAATCAACCATTGCCCGAATGACAATTCCAACGATGGAATACCATTCAGAACATGCACCGCATCAATAGATTTAAAAAGTCTTTTACTTAATTCTGGATATCCTATCACTCAATCAAGTACAAGTATAAAGAATATTGTAAATCAGTTTTATAAAAAGATCGTAATAATAAAGAAAAATTAATTTGAAAGATGTATTAAATTAGATGAAAGGTTTAGTGCATGTTTCGATGAATGGTCGTCCAAAACAAGTCGTAAATACATGAATTTAACTTTGTTTAATGAATCTAATAATTAGAATCTCGGAATAATTCGAATTGTTGGATCGATGTCAGGCGAAAAATACTTCAAAAACTACTAAAACAAATATTGAATGTATTTGGATTATCATTAAAACATATTGTTGCGATAATTACCGACGGAGACCCACTCATGATAAAAGTGGGTAAATTGATTGAGAATGAACAACAATTATGTCACGCACATGGTATTCAACTTGCAGTGACAAAAGTTTTATATAAGAAGAAAAATGTACAAGAATGTATTAAAATTGATAATAATGCTTTAAAGTATGAAGAAGATAACGATGATGAATCGTATGAAGAAGATGTTGGCCTTGAAATAATAAAGAATTGAACATAAAGGGGAAAGTTTTAAATTTAAAAAATGTAGAGATTGATGTTTTGATTAAAAAAGTTAAGGCTGTTGTTTTTCTATTTACCTGTTCTCAAACTAAAAAGGATAAATACCTACAAAAGTATGTTTGTGATGAAAAAGACTGATGATTAAATACGTCCCAACAAGATATGGCAGTTTGTATGACATGCTTGAAAGATTTGATACACTTAAAAATCCAATTCGTAAAGCTCTTATAGATATTGATAGCGATATTTATTTTTCAGATAAAAAATTAAATCTTCTTTTTAATCTGGTATCAATGCTTTATATCATTAAAATTACTGTTGAAAAACTTTGCTGCATAAAAACGAACTTATATAGAGCCGATATCCCTTTTAATTTTATGTTAAATCAATAAGAAAATCAGCATCAATTTCTTAGCAATGAACTCCTTAATAAATTTATAATTAATATAGGAAAACGTAGAATTCCATATGTAGATGTTTTTATTTATATTTGAACAACCCCGATGATTATGAAGAATGGACAAGAAATCATGGTATTTGTGACATTATAACTCGTAAAAATATTATAAAAAAGATGAAAGAGATGATTACTAAATTAGATGCGACAAATAATAAAGACAAGAATATGGAATCTAGACGGAATCCCTACCTCCACAATTAATTTAAACTCAGAGAAAATAGAAAATTTCTTGATAGGAGTCGTTTCGGAACTTTTTCTAAAACTTCTAAAACTTTTTTTTAATTCGCCATACAATTCATTTGGAAATTTTGTGTACATTTCATTTAATAAGTTCGATGCCATTTTGTAATCTCTATTCATCTTAATGCACTCATAACCGGCAAACTTTATTTGAAAATCGTTTGGATAAAGTGAGTTACCGAAAATTATAAAACTTTTAACTTCGGAAAAAATTTCCGTTTTATTGAATAATTCGAATTCATTTACAAAAGTTTGACAGTCTTCTTCCCTGACAATCTGAAAATTCACTGACGATTTTCTTTAGTTCGATGAAGTCAAATAGCATTTTAAATAAAAATTTTTATTTAAAATTTTTATTTTTTAATTTTCTACATTATTTTTTTTAAACCGGAATTAATTTCACTATGCACACATTTTTTTATTAATTTTTCATTAATTTCACAAATTCGATCAAAATTTTCACAATTTAATTTATTTTTTCTTGAAACACATAAATAAAGCCCAGAGTTGATTAACTTTTCCAAACCTATACAACTAAAAACATTTTGGACACATTTCTTTTGAAATTGTGACAAATTCACCTAACCAACATTCATTTAATTAATTCATTTAAACAAACATTTTGAATTTCTGGCAACCTCCACTCACCGACTTCAAACTTTCAACACAAAACACACGATTGACACGTTTCACAAATCAAAGCTATAAATTCACTTAACCCATTTATTTCACTCGTTAATTTAATTAGTTATTTAATTTTTAATTTCTTTTTACTTATTTTATTTTAATTTTATTTACTTAATTATTTAATTTACTTTATTTTATTTGTTTAAAACTTTTTTAATTACTCTCTTTTAATTATTTATTTAAATGGAAATATATTTGTTTCATTTACTTATAATACTTTTTTTCAAACTGCAAACGATTAATTTCCGCTCCAGTGAAGAAGCGATGAAGAAGAAATTACTTTAGAGGAAAAGAATTGAATAATATGAATATCAAAAGTAAAATAAAAATAATAACAAAGAAGAACAAGATTCTATTAGAATTGAAAATCAGAAAGATTTGACAAATATAATACACAGAGAAATGAAGCATTTTGAACATACAAGAAGCAAAAGTATTTCTTTTGAAAAGATTTTCAAGTTTTTAAGTACAATCAGACCCACCAGTGTAGAAATCGAAAGAGCGTTTTCAGTTACTGGACTGTTCTGTACAAAAATAAGATCTCACCTCGGCGATGATTTATTAAATGCTTTATGTTTTTCGAGACCTTATTTTAGGAACCAGATTAAATGATTTGCTGTTTTTTATGTTTATAAAATATATTTTATTGATATCTATTTAGATTATTTATTTTTATATGAAATTTAAATATAATTTATATTATAAAATTTTTGATTGCATTAGAAAAGAAGACCAATTCATTTTGCTTGTGAGGAGGGACACATTGACATTGTAAAACTGCTGAATGAAAAGAGATGTGACTTGGAATGCGATAAAAATTCGGTAAATAATTATTGATTAATAAATTATTATTTTGAGTGAAGAAATATTTTCTTTAATATTTAATTGAATTAGAAAGAAAGACCCATTCATTATGCTTGTCAAAATGGACACATTGATATTTTAAAATTACTGATTGAAATAAAATGTGACATGGAATGCGAGGATTGTTTGATAGATATTTGTTGATAAATAATTTGTTATTTTAAATTTTTGGATACCGTAGCCATTGGGCTGCGCAAGCTTGAGGATGCACAAGCTTGAGTTTGCATACTTTTTGAGTGTCTCAGTAGGCAAGGAACCTTGTGGCGCCTATCTTCTCTCCAGGTATGGATGACCGTTGGTTGTAAGGAGATCATCCGCCCTTTGCTAGGTTTTTTTTCATCCTGCTAAGTGTCCAGGCTGATTTGGGTGAGGGAGCCGATTTAATCGCCAACTATTTGACCGTGGGACAGGTATTACAGGTTTATATGGTACCTGTAGCAGACAGATTGCCTGACCTGACATGTATTCAATGACCCCACGATTTCCCTATCGGTCACTCATTTAAGTACTAACGCGGCCGTAAGTTGCTTAACTTCAGAGATTGGACAAGATCCGACTATTGTCTACTCATTTAAAATACAAGAATAATTTTGAATACAATTGACAGACTATCGAACAAAAAATTTTCAAGTCAAATAAAATTTATTAATTTCGACGGTATTGGGAGAGAGTGACACGTGAAGCGTTAGATATAAAATATTTGTATCCTACAATTAACGTTCAAACTGCATTCTCTACAACTTTGTTGGGAGTTTTTAAATGATATAATGATGATACATTGATTACATAATCATTCTGCACTATATATGTAAATTTCGTTTGAAAAATCATTTGTTCTGACGATGGCAGTTAAACCGTTGAAATTTATAAATAATTATTTTATCACATATTTGATCGCATTAGAAAAGCAGACCAATTCGTTTTGCTTCTGAGAACGGACACATTGATATTGTGAAACTACTGAGTGAAATTGGATGTGACATGGAATGGCAGGATCATTTGGTAGATATTTGTTGATAAATAATTTATTTTTATAAAAACAAAAATTATTTTATCATATATTTCACCGCATTAGGAAGGAAGACCAATTCATTATGCTTGTAAGAATGGATACATTGATATTTTGAAACTATTGATAGAAATGGGATGTGATATAACATGCGAGAATGATTCAGTAAATAATTATTCATAAATAATTTATAATTTTAAATGAAAAATTATTTTATCAAATATTTGATCGGATTAGAAAAGAAGACCAATTCATTATGCTTGTGAGAAGGGACGCATTGATATTGTAAAACTGCTGATTGGAATGAAATGTGACATGGAATGTGAGGATAAATGGGTAAATAATTTTTGAAAAATATTTTATCGTCTTAAAAACAAACATTATTTTTAAAAGTCAAAAAATTTTCGTCAGAATATATTGTGATTAATTTCGACGGATCAACCGTCATCATCAGACTGAATTAGCAATGATATACTCTAAAAATTAACTCGTGAAACTGTCGATAAATTAATTAAATCGGAAAATAAAAATCAAATACAATAAATAGCGACAAAAATAAAAATCAGATAAATCATAATTATGATAATATTGGTTTTGTTTTGACTGTTCCCTACTCTGAGGGTTTCGGGAAATTCAAAAACTCTATTTTGAAACATGATGAAAATAATTTATTAAATTTAAAAATTGTATATAGATCATGTAAGATAGGAAGTTTGTTTAGTAGTAAATCTATCACTCCAACTGGGTTATGTTCCAATTTAATTTATCAATATAAATGTAATGGGTGTGACGCCACATACATCGGAGAGACTTATCGTCATCTCTGTAAACGGATTCAGGAACATAATCACAGGGAAAGTGATAGCAATATTGCTTAACATAAGAAGAACTGTTTGAATAGTAAAGTTGATGTAAGTAATTTTAAGACTTTGTGTTCACAATTTGATAATTACTGGGAGAGGGTGATGTGTGAAGCATTGTTGATCAAATCTTTTGATCCTCAAATCAATGTCCAAACACCATCTTCTTCAACTTTATTGAAAGTATTTTCATGATTTAAATGACATAATGATTACATAAACATTGCTTTGATATATAAACGCGAGTATATCATTGTTAATTCAGTCTGATGATGACGGTTGATCCGTCGAATTTAATCACAATATATTCTGACGAAAATTTTTTGACTTTTAAAAATTCACTATCGTCATTTTTTAAACATTATTTTATCAAATATTTGATCGGATTAGAAAAGAAGACCAATTCTTTATGCTTGTGAGGACGGAAACATTGATATTGTTGGGTATTAAGAGAACTCACACATTTGACAGAATATTTATTACATATGCAAATAAATAAAAGTGTGAGGAATGTTTCGAATGTTTGATGTTTTGTGTTTGTTAAGAGAACTCACACATTTGACAAAACATTTATTACATTACCATTTCTTATCATCTTTATGATGATCGATAGTATTGCTTTCACTTAGATCCATCATTCAATTTTCAGTATCTCTCATTATAATCTGAACTAACTTGAGAAGATTATTTTATTTAGAAATATTTAATTTAAATTTTATTGGCTGAAATAAAATATTTTTATAGTCATTTTTAAACATTAATTTGATTTTAATTATTTAAAAATTTACAAAAATAAAATTATTTAAAAGTTGCAATAATAAAAATTAAAAATTTGAATATTAAATCTAAATTTAAATAAATTAGTTTCAGATTATAAGAAATTAAAAATTGATAATCCATCTGGTTAGTAGAGGCACAATCCCAAATCAACATACAACATTTAAACATGCAAAAACTACACAAAAACATCAACATGCCAAATATTCCTCACATTGGGTATTAGAAATCTTTAATATAATTATTTACTTTTTAAACACAAAACTTTATTCTGTAATTTTTAATCTCTAATCTGAAATCTTTAATCTGTAATCTTTAATCTGAAATGCTCAATCTGACTCCCATAAATCAGAAAGGACTTCCAACAAAAATATATAGACAATGAACACAAATTCTTCTATGAAACTTTATTTCAAATAACAAAAAATAACTTGTCAAAAATAATAATAATAATTCAATTATTGATGACAGAACACAAACACAAAACAATATTTCGTACGAGTTAACAGATTACAGAAAAAACTGTGAATCTCCAAAACGAACAAATGTTTAAATTTAAATTAAACCTTTTTTTCCCATACGGGATACTTGTGGTTTAAAAAGAATAATAAATAACAAAAATAATTCTATGAGTTTACTTGCTTCCTTTTGTTTTTTGATGAGAGAATTTTTTGGGCAACTAAAACTAAATTTGCTGCTGTATATATAGTAATTTTCATCAGCCTTGAAAATTGATAAAATAAAACAAAGACTAAAATATTTTTAATTTTCGATTCCAAATTTTGCTAAACTAAATATTATTTTGTTTAAAATTAATAATTTTACCAAAAGAATTATTTTAAATTTTTTCTATATAAAAATTTATCAAAAGTGTTCATATGTTTATTTCGGAACCCTAACAATATTGCAAAACTGCTGATTGAAATGAAATGTGGCATGGAATGCATGGATAATATGGTAGATATTTGCTGATAAATAATTTATTATTTTAAATTCAAAAATTGTATTATCACATATTTGATCGGATTAGAAAAGAAGACCAGTTCATTATGCTTGTAAGAACGGACACATTGACATTGTAAAATTGCTGATTGAAATGAAATGTGACATAAAATGTGAAGATGATTCGGTAAATAATTTTTGATAAATATTTTATCGTCTTAAATGCAAACATTATTTTATCAAATATTTGACCGGATTAGAAAAGAAGACCAATTCATTATGCTTGTGATCACAAAAACAATGTTGGTAATTGTGAGAATGAAAAGATTGAAATTGTATTAAAATATTATAAATTTCTTTAATTTTTTTCCCACAACATTTTTAGCATGAATCTCCAATTATTTACTTCAAAATCTGGAAATCCGATTGTTGAGTGTGCTGGTTATTCTTATCGCTTTGATAATGATGAGCATAGTCATGCTCCTGAGCCAGGTAAAGTTTTCGCTAGGTACATAGCTCAGTTGGTTGCAACTCGTGCATCGCAGACAGTAGAGGCCCCGAGGCAAATTATTCAGGTTTCTAAAACTGCGATCCCATATGACGTTTTGATTTCGATCATGAATCTATTATTAAACAACATCTTTTATTTTACGACCGAAAACGGAACAATTAGCCAATTTTTATACAGATTAAAATACAAAATAAAAATTACATAAATGATATTAATAATAAATTTTAAAACCGACGATCAATGATCGCTAAGCGATCAAAAGTATATATCAGTTTAAAAAAATCAATAAAAAATATGATATATTATCTTGGCTAATTTACGTTCAAGTTAGAAGTTCCAAACCAATTCCAAAAGAATATAAAATTGGACAGCATAATGCTTGACTAATTGTCGCACTATTATTTTTTGTGAAGCGTTTTTATATCTCAATATAGCGTACGCTCAAGAGAATTTCCAAACCAATTTCCGACGAATTTTCGCAGTTGACTATTTATCAAGCAAACAAATCACATTTTGACTAAAATTCTGTATATTATTGTACAAAAAAAGTTGTAAGTTTAATTTTGTTTAGTGTATTCTTACGATTGTAATTAAATCCCATCTCTATCTTTAGTTTTATTTAATTAAAGTAAAATATTTAACTATAATAACGAGCATGTCTAATAAAAATATGAGAGACAAATAGAGAAAGAAAACGTTATCTAAAAAGTAAAATACGCCAACATTATATATGTCAGCAAAAAAGAAAGAAATGATGAACTTTATTAAAAATGGTACAGCAATAAAATGTTCAAATTCTTAAAAAAGAGATTGAAACCAATTATAAAGGAATATGTCTGTCTCTAGAAGTAATCAAAGAATGAAGGTGTTGCGGATACCGTGCCTCCACGATTTGAATATTTTTAAATTGTTTTTTTTCCACTTTGAATTTTGATATTTTTCTGAAAACGTTTCAGAAATCCTTCTCGATCAAGTGAGAAAGGATAGACTATTATTATCAATGATTCGCATTCGTCACAACAGATTATTTCAACGCATTTCTCATAAATTACTTTAGAAAAGGTTTTACAAACTCTTGAGTTACACTTTTTACAAATAAATTCAATATATGTTTTAGGCGGTCCATTAATTTTCATGTTTAAAATTTGCGAAATTGAAGATGAATTTGTCTCAAAATGATAACCGTATTTTAATTGTTGGTTTTAAAAAAAGAAATTTTATACCTAACCAAAAACGTGGGGCATAGAAATGATTATTGTTACTAAAAAGCAGTAAAGAGGAAATTGCAGTAATTCAGAAATCCGCCCCACGTTTTTGGTCAGGTATAAAATTTCTCACATGTCTAGAAAAAAAATTATTTTCCTCTTTTTAGTGCATTGGTAATGCTTGAAAAACGTGGTTGTTTTTATAAAAAATTTTTTATTAATAATATTATTTTTGTTATTGTCACAAATTTTAAAAAACAAAACATTCACACACAAACATCCAATCAAATTTGAAAATTTTACAAATAGATACACACATTAACATTCAGACACAAAAAAAACACTAATGCATGCAATGATATTTATCGATTTCATTATTAAACGTCACACTCAGCAAATATTCGACACACACACTGGTCGAATTAAAAAGAAAATATCGAGTCAACATTAACTCATTTTTTTTAAATCAGTTCAAACTTAAATTTTTTTTAATTTATTTAATTTAATTTTTAAAATTTATTTTATTTATTTAATTATTTTAGTTTAATTATTAAAATTATTTAATGAATTTTCTTTTTACTTGTTTAATTTTATTACTGAAGTTATTAATTTCATTTTACTTATTAGGTTCGTGATTAAAATTGGAATTCATAATTTTGTAAACTTTATTTCTATTACAATTTTCAGTATTGAAACAAATTTATGAGGAACAATATTTTATTTACACAATCCAGATCTCAAAATTTTAAATACAAATAATAATATCGATAAATATAAATGTTATTTTATTCAATTTTGATTTCTTTTTATTTTAAATCATTCGAATATAAATTATTTCTTTTTAATTTGTTTTTTAATAAAATTGGAAATTTGAAATACAAAATATTTAGCAATATTTAAATTTATTATTATTTAATAGAGATTCATAAATTATAAAATTTATTTGTTTTTAATAAAACTTTCCGTGTACAATAAATATTCTAATTTAACTTTAAATAGTGTTACAAAATATATCAAAATCTTCTTTACAATATTCTTTAACGTCGAAAATGATGATTTAAAAAATTATAAATTTTTTAAACCTTAATTTTTATAAAAATTTGTATCAATTTAATTAAAATATTATCATTACTCTAAAATTTTTACAAAACTTATTTCATTTTAATTGGTAGAAATGTTACCTATAAAATATATTTTATAAAATTAATATTTATTTTAATTAGTAAAAAATATTATCTATAAACTTAAATTTTTTATTTAAGGATTATTTCATTTTAATTAGTCGAATATTATTTTTAATCCATCCAAAATATAAATATGATTTTTAAAAAATATCAAAAATTTAAAGTTTAAAAATTAAAACCCCGACATCCCCCTCGTTTTTAAAATTTTTGAATTTTTCAACATTTCGAATAAGTTGTCTACCATTTTTATCTTCCAACTTGTAACTTTTTTCGTGAATTCTTTCTATAATTTCATAAGGGCCCTCGAATCTATCTTCTCCTTTCGTTCTATTTTCCTTTTGAATCCAGACCTTTACGCCAACCTTATAAATTCTTCGCGTTATATTTTCCTCTGGCGTGTTTTTATCTTTTAATCTTATTCTGGTATCCTCCCGGTTTATTTTGCTGTTATCATACCCCTTTTGTCTATCTATTTTCTTCCCAAATATGACTTCTGCTGGACTGCACCCTATCGTCTTTTGTTTCGTTGCATTTATAGCAAATTCCACTTCCGGTAATATGTCTGCCCAACTTGTAGCATTTCTTTCTTTCAAACTTGCTTGTATGAATTCTCGTATTGTCCGAAACTGTCTTTCAATTATCCCATTTGTGTTATGGTGATATGGGCTAGAGAAAATCAATTCGATACCTTTTGCTTCCAACATTTCTTTTACTTTTTTCGCTTCGAAACATTTCCCGCAGTCTCCAGATTCACGTAACGTGAATCTCTTTTGGTGCTCCAAATTTTAATATCCATTTCTGTAATATCATTTTTACTATTGTCTCTTCATCTTGTCTTTTAATTGCTGTCAAGCTCACATATTTACTGAAATGGTCAATTATTCCCAAGATGTATCTTTCTTTTCTTACTGTCTCATTCCATGGTCCGCAGATGTCTATATAAACTTTCTCAAATATTTCTGACGTTGTTATTTTTATGTTTTCTTTATTTGTCTTGGTGGTTATTGTCTTTGTTCGCTGCCACTCCATGCATGATCCTACCACCTCTTTTACCGTTTTCTTCCATGTCAAACTTGTCCCACCGATATTCGTATACATTTTCGGCTCCCGCATGTCACAATAATCTATGTGTTTGTATGATAAGATAGCTTCTTTTTTCTTTCGGTATCCATTTTTTCATACCCGCTCAGCAGTGACTCCTCGTAGTCACTACCAATAATCTCGTCTTGTTTTTTTTTCCTTTTTTCGCTTTTTCGTGTTCCTTTGATAATAAATGTAATAAATAATAAATAAATTATAATAATAAATTGTAATAAATGTTATTTTTCTGTTGTATATTCATTTTTTGAACTTTATGTCATTTTGTTCTCAAATAGCTGCCGCACCCTGTAATCAGTTCTTCTTTGATATCGTTTATTCAAATTCGTGTAGCATTCCTCAGCTCTATGTCCTGGATTATTACATCTTCCACATCTTACCTTCCTGCATTCCCGTCGGACATGACCTTCCTGGCCACTTGCATGACATGTGATTTTCCTTTCTCTTTTACATTCGCTCCGTCCATACCCTGTTTCTTTGCAGTTCCAGCATGATATATTGTTTTGCCCTAGATGTCGTCTAACAAAACTGTCTCCTTTCTTCGTTATGCTTCCTGACACTGATCCTCTTTTAACAACGTCCTTGTATGACGCTCTCCTCGCATTTACTGGCCTTTCCATTTCCCGAACTTCATCCACTTTTTTGATTACATTTTTTACTTCTTTTATTTCTTTTACCTCTCTAAACTTGATCTCTTTCTTCACATCGCTGTACTCCGACCCATGAATTAGAAGATTCTTTTCAATTTCTTCTTCCGACCAATTATATTTTGCTAATTTTGCTGCAAGTTTCTTTGCTTTTGCAAAGTATTCTTCCGCTGATTCATTCGTTCTTTCGAAATTTACAACCTCAATCAGATCCTCCATCAGAGAGCTTTTCTTTTGAAAGGCTTTTCGTAACCGAGCTTCATATCCCTTTGTCTCCACTGATACATTCTCGTAGACAGGTACAAGTTCATGAGAAAGCAATCCAATTATCAAAATCTCTTGTATGCTTTCTGGTGTTTTAGCCACCTTAAAATACCTTGAGCATGCTGCTATAAATGTTTCAATATTGTCTTCTTTCCGGTATTTTTCCAGTAGAAGTCTTGCAATCAACTGATCCGAGTTGCTGGCTATGGTCACCATATTAGGTTCGTGATTAAATTTGGAAATCATAATTTTGTAAACTTTATTTCTATTACAATTTTCATTATTGAAACAAATTTATGAAGAACACTATTTTAATTACATAATCCAGATTTCAAAATTTTAAATATAAATAATAATATCGATAAGTACAGTGCGTTCCAAAAGTCTGTTCGCACCCATTAAAATTTTGATTTATGCTATTTATTAAATTTTTTAATTTGTTTAAATGCTCTAATTTAAATAATTTTAGTAAATTTAAAATTGAAGTATCAAGACCATGTTTTTTTAAGATGAATTAATTAAATGTCTATCTTTTAGATTCAATGACAACTCGAAATATAGATATAAGGTTTAGGATTATTATTGTAGAATTAATGAATGAGGGTCATTCAACGGGTTGGATACAAGAAATTATGAAGGTTAGACATGGTATTATTGTTTCAAAAAAATTGTTCATAAGTTCAAGACATTAGGTACATATGAAGATGAAAAACGTAGTGGACGACCTTCAAAATTACCAAAACGTTCTGAAAGAATTATTCGCCTTATATGCTTGAAAAATAGGCGCATGTTGATAAATAAAATAACAGGAGCTTTCAATGCAGCTGGAATGATACATGCATCACAAAGTACAGTGAATAGAATTTTGATAAAGTACGGCTTAAAAAGTCATTACGCTGTTTGCAAGCCTTTATTGAATGGAAAGCAACGAAAAAGAAGAGGTGAATGGGCTCGGGATAAACAAAATTGGGACATCGATAAGTAGTCGAATGTAGTTTTTAGCGATGAATCTATGTTCCGCACATATAGCCACACTCGTAGCAAAATCGTTAGAAGGTTTGACAATGAAAGGCTTAGTCACATTTGTACTAAGAAAATCCTCCAACACGGTGGCCAAGTTAATGTATGGGGATCTTTCTCCAGATTCGATGTTGGTATCTTAAAACAGATAAATGGAAATTTAAATTCGAAGAACTATCAAGACCTAATTGTCAATAACATAGATATTACAGGGCAAAGCTTGGTATTCCCTCTTCCAAATTTTATATTTCAGCAAGACAATGCGCCTTGCCATCGATCAGCATCAACAGTGTCTTTTTTGAAAACAAAGAAGATAAATATTCTTGATTGGCCTGCCAACTCACCAGATGTAAACCCAATTGAAAATTTGTGGGTATTATAAAGAGAAAAATAAATAATATAGATACTTTAAATTCAGAGAAAATGTGGATAGAAATACAAAAGTTATGGGACAACATACCAAGTTCTTTATGTCGTCGACTTGTCGATTCGATGCCGCGAAGGGTGTCTTCAATCATTAAGATGAAAGGATACCACATAAAATATTAAAAATAACATTTTTATTTGTAAATATAATATTTACTTCCACTTCATCGTCTTTTTACTTAGTAAATTTGTATAAGTGATGATTTTTATGGGTGCGAACAGACTTCTGGAACGTACTGTATATAAATATGTTATTTTATTCAATTTTGATTTTTTTTATTTTAAATCATTCGAATATAAATTATTTCTTTTTTTATTTGTTTTTAATAAAATTTCAAAAATAACTTAGAAATTTAAAATACCAAAAAATATTTAGCAATATTTAAATTTATTATTATTTAATAGAGATTCATTAATTATAAAATTTATTTGTTTTTAATAAAACATTCGGTGTACAATAAACATTCTAATTTTATTTTAGTGTTACAAAATATATCAAAATCTTCGTTATTCTTTAACTTCGAAGATGATATTTTAATGAATCCTCCAAATTATTTACCTGTAAGTCATAAAATGATAGGAAATATTCATATCAGAATTATTGATCAAGATGGAAACTTGATTAACTTTAACGGAAAGAAAATTAATCTATATTTAAATTTGAAACAGGTTTAAATATTTTTATTTTAAAAAATGATATCATTACAAGAGTTTTTATTTAAATATGGCATTGATACAACAACTAATTTTGATTTAAAAGATATAGCAAAGGATCTTGGGTTAAAAGTTAAAGTTGTTATGCATGATGAATTTAAAGAAATGCAGAAGAATCCAAATATTTCTTACATTATAAACTTAGACTCATCAGAAAATAAAGGCAGTCATTGGGTTTGTCTTTATAAAAATAAATATTATTTCGATCCTTATTGTGTTTTACCTATCACTGAAGCTGAATATGAGATCTATAATACTTTACAAATTCAACCAGATGGAACCAAGATGTGTGGGCAATTATGTTTATATGTTTTATATAATCTTGAAAAAGGTGTTAAATTTGAAGATGTTATACTTAACACATATGAAGAAATGCAAGATTTTTTTCTATACAAAATGAGTTCTTTTGTTGTAACAGATCGATTTACATCAACTGGAGAAATTGGATTAAAATTAGAAGATATCGATGTAAGATATGTAAATGAAAGAGGAGATAAAATGAAAGGACCTTTAGATATGAATGGGAATAAAATCATTAATTTTTCTTCACCTGTTGAGCATAATGAAGTTGTAAATAAGGAATAATTAAAAAAGAAAGTTGATAATATCAGTCAATATATTGTAAAAACTAAAGAGGACATTGATCAGATTACTAATAACAAAATTGGAAAAACAAGAAAAGATATAGCGGCGATAATCACTCACCAACTAAATGATTTCAGTGAAAAAATTGAGAAAACTAAAGAGGACATTGAGCAAAATACAAAATTTACTCAAATAATTAGTGATAAAATTGAGAAAATTAATGATCAGTTAGCAAATAAAAACGATATCACCAAATTAAAAAATGAAATTATTCAAAATATTACCAAATTCAAAGATGAAATTATTCAAAATATTCCTCCAAATATTAGAAATATTATTCAATCTCAAATAAAAGATATTGATCAGAAAATACTTCATGATAACATTCGTAAAGCTTATATAAGTTTCATTCCAAATGAGTATAACCGTATAATCAACGCGCTAGATCCTATATGGAGGGAAGAACCTTTTGTAACTGAAGAGAAGAAATTTATATATCTTCCAGGAAAGAGAGATGGAGAAGATTATCTTTCTTATATGCTTCCAAAAAACTGCACAATATTTATGGTTGTTAAGTTTTTCGATAACATTGGGTTAGTCTATCTCCCGGAAGGAAGAGAATATATATTTTCTTTAGCAAAGCTTCAGGTTTTCCATGATAAGATAAAGCAAGTGAAATCGCTTGAACAAAGGAAAAAATATTCAATTGTTATAGAAGTGAAAAATCAAAGAATACAACGCATAAGAATCACCAATAATGAAATCTTAGAAGTTGAAAGACCTAACATAATCTTTAACCATTTTCGAGTGGGGAGAGGTCATGGTGTTATATATGATTTAATTGTGTATGATACACTTATTGAAGAAGAGAAAATTGTTGAGATTTATAATCATTAAACAAAATCCATAAATTTTATTCTTAAAAATGGGGCGTAAAATAGCTCTCGAAACTGATGAGAATGAGAATGAATATGAAGAAGAAGAAAAAATATACCCACAAATATATCCAACTATTCAAAGGAAGCGTTCTAATGAGTGGAAGCGTTCTAATGAATGGAAGCGTTCTAATGATGGTCAAATGAGAATCCTACTACATCCTACAATGAGAAATCTACTACATATTACAATGAGAAACCATCTGCACCAATAGAATTAAACAGAATGAACGAGTTTTTATTGGAGAAAAAGAAACTTGAAGAAAAACTACAACATTATAAAAAGATAAAAAAGAGATGGACTAAAGCTGATTCAATTGTAAAAATTAGTTGTATTTCCATTGCTGGAAGTTTAACAGTTGCAATCTCTATTGTTGGAGGATTAACTCCGGTTATTTTGGGGGTAAGTGCTGGAATTATAAGTGGTGTAATGGGAGGTGTTGGTGGTGTTCAGTTATTTTTAGGGGAAGGTATCTCTATTGGTATAACAAGCAAAAAGAAGAAGGTTTATCGAGAAATATGCGAACAATTAGAACTTGGTATCAATAAATTATATTTATTCCAAGTTAAAGCTTTAGAGGATAAAGTTTTAACAACTGAAGAAATTGAAGAATGTCAACGTATAATCATTGAAATAAATGGAAAAATTGATGGAATTAAGAATGAGAAGAAATAATCTTAATTACTATACCTATAAACAATCATCATCTGCTTTAGTTTATCTAAAGGATGTGGTGATTTATTTAACTTTTTTCTTATTATCTTCACTTGTCTTAAATGTTTCCAATTTAAACAAAATTTAACATCATTATCATTATTCATATCATATTTTGATAAAGGATATAGATGTTCTATTTCTATTCTTCCTTTATAATCTTGGGGGATATACAGGGTGTCCCAAAAATATGTATACACATTAAAAATTTAATTTTATTGATTAAAAAAGTAAAAATAAGTACGAGTAATATTTATTTATATTGGTCACAGTTTGTTCTCAAACTGACGTCCATCTTGATCCAGACACTTCTGACAACGCAAAGCAATGGAATCGCACACATCAACAAACATTTCCCTTGGTATTTTGCTGCAT
This sequence comes from Girardia tigrina, assembly GCA_001938485.1. NCBI lineage: Eukaryota > Metazoa > Platyhelminthes > Tricladida > Dugesiidae > Girardia > Girardia tigrina. Next base: position 18 of record MQRK01034455.1, on the reverse strand, counting down.
TCATGTTCAATTGCTTCT
>MQRK01034452.1:0-11710 GCA_001938485.1 Girardia tigrina | reverse complement strand
ACCGGTCAGTCTCTAGGGAAGCCTGGAAACTGCATTGAACAACAATATTTTAAGATTTTCTAAAGTACCAAATCCAAAACAATCTATTCAATTTTCTATCACTGCCCGTGTAATTTCAGGCAGCTCTTTCTTGTGTTTCTATACAAAAATTTTAAAGAGCAGGTTACAATTTTCTTTCCAAAATAAAGTTAATCTCATTTGCATAGTCACAGAAGACGTAAATATATCGATAAAAAGTGACAGATACTCAATGAATTGTTACGGAAATAACAAAGTTAATCATCTAGAGAACATGTTGACAAATGTTTCAATGCAATTGCTAATAGAAAGTTTAAATGAAATCACGCTTAATCATAAAATAGTTCCCATTTCAAAAGGAAAATTTACTGAAAAAATAATGTTCTTGTATTCTTATTCTTGTAGGGCACAAGTCTATTCAACGTGTAATTGATTTCCTTGTTCTTAATGTTTTGAATTGTACAATACAAATATACATCCCTATAGACCCTAGAAAATTTCCGGAACAAATGGCTGCAAAGCGAAAAGGTCCATAACAAATCGATTATTCTGATACACATCTATATGAATTTCATTGAATCTATTTCAATTTGTAAAAAATAAATTTGAGTTCAAAAAGCATATTATTCTTTTTTTTCAAGAAATAATAAGCACATCGATATGGCAACAAATCTCAGGAATATCACTAGTTGACAAATGCATGCTATACTCAAAAGCACAACAGAATTTATAATAATACAGTGACAGTCATTGATTAAAATTTCATAAATAAAATTAAAATTTAATAGATTATGAACATTTGTAGTTTTCTTATCAAATGATTAAGTTTATTCATTAAAATGCTCACTAAGCCTCATATTGAGATTCGTTTCATTGCGTTCCCAATTTGCTGTGTGTATAGAACAAGCATTTTGTAAAGCCTCTAACTGGCGTAGAATTGGTTTGGTAGCCGCAGAAGCTCCTTCACTTAACTCTTCCTGTCTTTGCTCCATTTCCGCAACGCGCTCCTGAGTTCTCAAAATGAATTTCGAAATTTAATAATTTCTTCATACTTGTAAATATGTAATTCTTGAATTATATTCATCTTCTTTATAACTGAATTCTCGAGCTTGATTTTGTATCTTTTTCTGTAAAAGACCGACTTCTTTGGTACTTTGTTCAAGCTTCAATCTCATCTCAACTATCACATCGCTTTTGTTAGCCTGTTGATCAATTAACGATTTATGGTTGGTTTCAATTGAGTTCTTTTCCGACTCCAATTGAATCACTTGTTGGCGCAGTTTCACCAATTCGTGACTAGACTTGTCTAAACTTATTTCCAAGCTGCGATTGCGATCTTGAATCACGTCCTTCGCGTTCTTTGATAATGATCATAATTATTTTTAATTTCATAATTGTTAGAATACTAAAGATTAATGATATTGAGCCATTTTGAAATCATCAAATTTTAAGTTAAAGAGTGCTAACCAAGACGAAAGTAAATTTGTAAATACAAATAAAAAGATATCTTTCTAGAATGTATTTATGGTTCATAGACGACATGGAGAAGGATTGAGGAGTATAAGTAAACAATCATTTGGAGAAAAAAGTGAGAGGAAAAGGAGTACATAAGCAACAATAGTAATTTAATTTAATTTAATTTAAACACACGGCTTAGATGGATTCAAGTCAAATGTGAGACACGTTTCCAACCCGGTTGGAAAAGGCTCCATATTTCAGCGATTTGTCGCTTTCACGTCTACCTTTGTCGCACTGTCGGCAAAGAGTTACGCTCTCCAAGAGAGTGAACTAGTGGGTTTGTGACTGCTTGTGGTGTTAGGCAGTGCATCTTTTATTATATCATCGTCAGAGATGTAGAGGAGGTGTTGGTTATAATGTTTTGCACACATCTCTCTTTCTTTTGGCTGCTCTGGTGGCGTATGTTTGTATTTCGACGTCATTCCATCCAATGGCGCGAAGAAAGGAGTTATTGTCGTAGTGCCATCTGCCCAGGCTACCAATTACGAAGGGGAAGATCTTCACTTCTGATTTTCCGTGTGTTTCGATCAGGTCAAGTTGGACGTCGAGGTAAGTGTCACAGGCTCGTGTGTACGCATCGAAGAATTGTGAGTTTGCGTCTTATGGGCTTTTAACCTCAATGATCCATGCTGTTCTGCCAAAGTCTACGAATATATCCAAGATCCACAGTTTTTGGTCTGGCATTTTGTGGTGGTATTCGACTCTACAGTGTTATGGCCGAACTTTTTGTGGAGAAACTTGGCTAGGTCAACTTTGATTTTGTTGTGTTTGATGGTACCGAATGGCAAGGAGTAATCACAACCGTTAATAATATGCATAGGAATTTCTAAGAATTGTCCACATTTACGGCATTTGTTTGATATTTGGTTACAATAGACATGGTTTAGGAAGTTACAAGATAGGAGTCCGAGTCTGGCACGGTGGATGAAGAACCATCCTTCGAAAGAGATCCAACCTCATATGATTGTTTTGTTTAGAGATTCGTTGGATGTGCATACGTCGAAAGTTTCAGTTAGTCTTTTATCTTGCACGAGTAGATGTTTGTGAGCTTGGTTGATGTAGTTAAAGAGGATGGATGATATGGCGGCTTCATTAGAAGCGTTGATGAAGGTAACCTTGTTCTGGAATTCGATTGTGAGGTTGGTTTTGTTTGTGTCAGCTCTATCCATTCAAGTTTGATGTCAACTCCAAGTTCTCTCATTATGAGTTTTCTTGCAATGGCGAATTTGGACCATTGGCATGCAGCGTCTCTTTGTGGTTTGGTGGTGCTGCTATTTAGGTCTAGGAAAATGCTGGAGATGTCTGATGGTAAGTGATAGTAGTCGTAGTAAGTGGTCAGGTTGCTGAAGTCGGCTTATTTCAATCTGGGGTCTTTTGAGTTGGTGAGGCGGTATATGCAAATGATTGACTGTACAGCGTACTCGTCTACCATTCTTCTAAGGCCTGCTCCACCCTCTTTTGTTGTAGTGTCGAAGAAGTGGTCGCAGGTGGTTTCGGGTAATCGCACGAATTACTGAACTTCTGATCGTATCTTGATATCGAGTGCGGGGGCTTGCGGTTTGTTGTTTGAAAAGTTGTTAATTGTGATTTTATTGGATCTTAAGTGAAAGGGTATTTTAGTGTGGAGGAAGAATTTGTAGGCGGTGAATTTTTGGTTGGGGTATAGTTCTGATCTTTCTGTGAAACATTTCTTATAGTAAAATAAATGAAGTTGAGCTTATTTTGCATTATCATCAAATTCAGCACCAAAAATCAAAATTTAAAAGTGCATCATGTTTTCAGTTTTATGACCATATAAAATTAAAGAAATACAGAAGGTTCGGGTATTTGTAAATAATAATAAATCTTCTATATCCATCTAAATGAAAATGATTATTTTCCTAATATCACTACTCAGTTATGAGGTATTATTTAAAACACATCCTTAATAGCATCATTCAAAATTGCTTACTATAAGTTGTAAATTTTCTTTCTCCAATTTTTCAACCGCTTTTGTCAATTGACTAATTCCATCTAATTAAATTAATAATATATTTATCTCGATTGCAAAATATAACCAATATGCCTTCTCTCATTTTCTTCGTTACCATCAAGAACCTTCTTCAGATGAGCAATTTCTGATTCGTATTTGGCAACTTTTTGACTACAAATATATTTAATAAAAACCTTGAAAATGTTTTTTTTAATTTTTAAATACATATAAAGATGTGATAATATCATGTAAAAGAGAATTGAATCGATATAGGAAGAACATCATTTCTCTTCGATAAATTAATTTACAGTGAAAATAATATTTCTATATTACATGACGGGGTTTAAGAATTTGGTAGGAATTAGAATATATTTCGATAAAAGAATTGTAAAAAAAATTTAGAAATCAAATTTCATATATTTAAAATTGTTATCTAATAAATAAATTAAATAAATACTGTTGAAATTAAATATATGTATATTAAATTTAATACAAAAGATATTTTTTGCTATTATTTATATTACTATTTTATATGTATATAAATTTTTATAAATCGAAATAGTTGATAATAGTTTATGGTAGTTTATTGAAGAATGTCTTAGAATTTTTATAGTAGATCTGTATAAAATTAAAATGTACAATCTCTTCTCTAAAATGATTGACAAGGAAATTTAAAGTTGAGAAATGGAAGACTGAGTTAAAGAAGGAATTCAAATTTAACATTAAAAAAGTAAAAGGATTACTTAAATACTTTTAACTGTGTTGATTATTACAAAATTTATGACTAAATATAATTCACATGTTGTTATCAATTCATTGATTACTTTATATTAATTAACTTATAACTTTTCAGAGATATTCACTAATCAGATAATTTTGTCGAGTTAAACTAGCCAAATCAAAATATTAGGTTGTTGCAAAAGCAATGCAGGTTTTTGAACCTAAACTTTAAACAAATGTAACTCAGTACAGAATAAACTTTATTAATCGAAATAAAAACCATCAGAATCAATACATTTTGGCCCATGAGAAACAAGTTTATTGATGCCTTTAATGTAGAACTACTGAGTTCTGGATACGATGAAAGCGTTAAAGGCCCCCTTTGTGTTGTCTTCGTTTTTAAAGCTTTTTTCCTGGACGAAGTTGTCCAGATGCTTGAAAAAATGGTAGTCGGTGGGTGAGAAGTCCGGTGAGTAGGGTGGATGAGGCAGAGTTTTGTAGCCCAATTCGTTTAGCTTTTGTAGGGTCGGTTTTGCGATGTGTGACCGGGCGTTGTCGTGGAAGAGAACTTGCCCCTTCATTTTGACCAATCTGTGGCACATACGTCGGAGCTCGTGATGCATTTTGTCAATTTGTTGGCATTACTTCTCTGTGGTGATCGTTTCACCCGTATTCAGAAAGCTGTGATGAATGACACCGACTGCAGACGACCAAACAGTCACCTTCTTTTAGTGGAGTTTCGGTTTCCGAAAGTGGTGAGGAGCCTCATCGCGGTCCAACCATTGTGGTTATTCAGCCATCAAATTTTCACATAATCATTTATTGTCATCGAAAGTGAGTAAATGTGCAAAGTTTGGAGAAAATTGATTGAGTAAAAGCCTTCAAAAACAGGTTTCTAAATTCCATGGATACATATACAATTTAAAATTTGTAAATCTAATAAACTATAAATTATTTGTGTTCTGGTGTTTATTATTTGTCGCATAAATCAGTCTCGATCGCTCTCGTTCTCGTTCTTGAACTCACCTCAATTTGAATTTAATCAGTTTTTCATTTATCTTTTTTGACTATCATTATCGTATTTATGCTTGCTTAAATTGAAACTAATACAGGCTTTTTTATGGATGATATAAATGTAACAAGTCTTTTGTAAGTGGTATTTATCTATTATAGAAATATTATTCAAAGAAACATATTATCACATCAATATATCATGATTATCATATTTTCCCATTGAATATTTACTAACCTTAGGCAAGTTATTTCGGTACTTTGATCTTTGACAGATGAACGCAGCTTTTTTATTGTATTACTGGCTTTTAGCTGGTCTTGGGCAAGTTTTTCTCCTTCTTGTAACAAAGAGGCTACTTGTTCTTCTTTTTCTTTTATAACTTTTTCAATTTGTTGAGATTCAATACTAAAATAATTTGATATTTATTTCAGTAAAAAGGAAGTAAGTTTTAACAATTAAATTTAAACTACATATGGTATTTGATTGGATTTGTGGTGCTAAGTATCAAATACCGTAATAATTATTTTTAGGTATTGTCAATAAAAAAACATAAATTTTGTAAAGAAAATTACTTTTTCAAATCTGAAACGTATTTTTTTAGTTGATCTCTCTCTTTGTTCGCCAACTGATACCGCTTCTCGGCATCGCTGAGTCGCGTGGTAAATTCCCGGGTGAGCGCATTTATGTCTGTTGTATCCGTCTCTTGGCGCTCGTTTATTTGTTCAATTTGTCTTTATGGTAATTAAGCAAACAATAATTAAGTAAAATATTAATTATTTAATTATAATAATAAGGAATCCGATATTTATACAAGCAGAATATGCTTCATATAAGTCCAATCCAAAAAGAATTTAGCGTAATAAACAAATAATCATTTGAAAACGTAATAAATAATTGTTAAGAGCATGGTTTTTAATACTTTATTAATAATTAATAATTTTATTAATAATAATACTTTATTAATAACTATCCTCTATTTATGTGTCAAAAATTTTGTTCAAGACTGAAAATTCAGACTCGTAGTTAACCTTATTTCTATGTTTGCTTTTTTTAATGTAATTTAAGCTCTATCTACTCGTTTGGGTTATGTTCAGCTATTCTAGTGCGGAGATAACGATTTGTTTCTCCAATGTAAAAGGATTCACTCTTGTGAAATTTAAATTTATATACTAAATTATCTTGGAAACTCAATTGAGTTTTTGATTTATTAGTGCAATATCTCGTCAGTTTATTGATTATTAAAATTACCCGCAAGTTAAAACCCGGGAAAACCATTTTTATTAAACTTTTTAAGTCACATGGGTTGTAATTTGGGTTTAGAAAATTATAATTTATGAATAAGTCCATAATAATCTCGTCTCGAGAAATTCGTACAATTTATCTCAAAAATTTCAAACAGTAAATTCGTCAAATCGACCACAATTTGAATTCGTTAATAGGTAACTTAAAAGTTACAGAAAACAGTAAATTAATTCAAAAATTTAAACTCAGTCAAAATTCGTTCGTAAATGAAAATAAAATTCAATCAGTAAATTCATACACAAAACAATTCGTAATATAAATTAAACTTTGTAATTAACAGCAAAATTCGTTAAATCAGACTCAATTGACATTCTTCGTAAATTAGAAACTTGAAAGTCGTTTTAAAATCAGAAAACCGTAAAAATTGATTTTTAATTTATCACTTTTACTTTTTTTTTAAATCTGATTGGTTTACCAATCTGAGTACGCCAATGGACTCGATACTGGTACACACTGTCTCAGCTAGTTCAATCTATAATTGATTCTCGATGAGTCATTAGCTGATACTAACAACTCGAACGAAGACGTCTTTGTTCGGGTTTTCACAATAATCAGCAATCCAATTATTTTTTATTTTTTAACGGTAATTATTTAAATTTTTAATATTTTTTATTTCATTCTTTTTTTTATAATTTAATTAATTTAATTGCCGTCAAATCTCGATTATCACGCGTACTTTTTTTCCTTAAAAGTGCATTTGGAATTTCGGGTGCGCGTTATACACGAGTGCTCAATATTTTATAGCGAAAATCAACTCATTAAAGTTTCGCAATTTTATTGAAACATAAAAGCATCTCAAAGAAATATAAGTTTGTTTGTAATCATTTATAGTTTTAAGTTTCAATTTCCATGTTATCATCACTATTCATTAAACACAATGCAAGCAAAGTGTTAGTAACTATAGCATCCGAATTATGTTCCTGATCGATGTCAGTGTACTGGATATCATTCTCATCTTCAAGGTCATCGATCGACGTTTCACCTTTTTCTAGCCAGAGCTTCATCTTCAGTTCCTTCCAGCGCATTAGAAAAATGACATTAAAAAACTGTTCTTTATTATACCAATATCCAATTCGTCTCAAGCATCACCGATCCACTGGATAATGCACTGATGGAAGAAAATAAATGAAAGGTCATTACCACATCATCTTAAGATCAGGAATTGTACTTACCTGAAGGGTATGTGCTCTCATGTTTCCATATTTGGTGAAAGTGGGGTCGCCTTTTACAAACCCGGTATTCCACTTAGTTTTAAGAGCAATCTTCATTGGCTTGTTCACTAACACATCCAATGGCTCCAATAGTTCCATTATTCCTTCAGGAATTATAGCAATATGAGTATTTTCTACTATGAATGGCATGCGATGACAGCAGAATGAGTTTAATACCAGAAGTGGTCGCCTTTTTAGCAATCCACCCCTACGATTAGACCACACTGTCTTTATCCAACCTTTAACAAGGTTATAATCCATCCATCCAAACTGTTGTGCACGAACATAGATACCTGGACGACCATTTAGATCCTTGGAAAGTGTTTTCCGCTTAAAAATTAACATATAAAGAAAGAGAGAGAAAAAGTGCGTTTCTGTGTGGCCTTATCAATAAAAGGAGGCAGTTTAGTTCCATCAGTCATACAAGATAACATAATTGTTAAGTACGACTTTTCATATTCTGTTGTTGCGAAAGATAGAGTTTTGGCTCCTTTCGCACTTTTATGAAATGGCATATTAAATGTAAGTTGGGTTTGGTCTTTGCAAAAACGTTGAATGAAATATTTTTCTAATTTTTGATTTTAAAATAGTAGGTGCGCGTTATAATCGAGATGTTACGGTACTTCTTTTCAACATATTCTTATACTATATCTATATATAAAATTAAAGCAAAATATTCAGCGATATTTACAATTTAGCAAACAAAAAAGAACGATTCAAATTCAAATTAAAGACGGTCTTTGAGCAAGAGAAGAGAAGAATATTTCGAGATTTAAATAAAGATAACAAATATAATATCAATTCAATTTAAAATTCCCAAACACGGAGTTTGAGCATCCCTTTAAAAACTCGAGAATCAAATTCCATGTTATGAGAGAGAGTGGCTCATACAATATGATTGTAGCAAAAAACAATGATTGAAATCTCTTGAAAACCGTAACAGATTTAACAAGTTTTAACTCAAGATTATTTTGTTTAGATAACTTAAAATTAGTTGCAAAGTTGTGTATTTTATTGAATCAAATCTTTTTAATAAGTCACAGAGATACCTCGGTCATTTCAAAGAATTGCCAAAAACTATCATAACGAAATAATCACAATGAATAGCGAAGGTAATATTACAATTATGAAAAAGATTAAAATTGTCTTATTAAATAATACAAATAGAATGACAAGCATTAAAAATATCAAATGATAGAAAATAATGAAATTCACTATACCTTGTCAGATTGTTTATTGTATCTCTCAGGTCGATATTCTCCCTGCTTAAATGAATTATTTTGCTTTCACGAATATCTAACTTTTTTGATAATTCCTCAATCTGTTTCTGATAAATCTGAGATGAAAACTGATCTGGATCATTGGATTCATCACCGTTATCAATTTTACAAATACTGAGACTGCTACCACTCGCTGACCTTTGATGTTTCATAAAATCTGTTACGAAGTATCGAGATTGGATATGATTAGTAATCAAATGGCTATCATCATTTGTGGATGTAGCACAAGACAAGGGTTCGATATCGGAACTTGTTGTATTGCTATCGATATCGTCTTTGTATGCTGAATTAACTGAAATTGAGTGATGAAGATTTATTTTAGGTGTTTCTTCGGCGACTGATTTTATTTCAGGTTTTGCAGACTGGTCAACCTCTGATTTGACAATTTCGTTTGAATCATTGTCTTCATTAACAAATGATGAATCCGATCTTATCATATCGTTATTTATACTAGTGAAATCGTCTGTATGATCACTGGATTCCATGTCACTGTACACTTTTTTAACAGTACTTGACGTACAATCGCTAGACATAGACAAATGTGAATAGCGATTATTGCCTCGTAAAATACAATGTTCTTTATCAATTACAAAGGGGTCGTTTGTTGGAAAAGTAGCATCATCTAATAAACATGTTGAAGATAGTTCGATGACTTGATTATCGTCGCTATTTGTGTGGAATTTAATTTCAGAATCAACGGATTCCATATTTTTATTTTCAGAACTTAATATTTTATTTTCAATATCGTCACAGCATTTTTGAAACTGAGAAGCAGTTAAACTATCATCGGTTTTCCAGTCTCCCAACCTGTTGCTCTCGAAAATAGGTTCTTCGAAATTTCCAAATACCAACTCATTTTTATCTGACAATGTAATCTCAGGACTTTTTAAACTAATATCTGAAAATTCGTCACTAGTTTCCTTTGTATCGATCGAAATAGAGCTTTCGTCTTTCTTCTCTGGATCTTCTGTTTTTGAAGTATCTGTATAAAAATAATTATTCAAAACAACTTATTTAAAATAATCAATTTTATTATTGGATAATTAGAATGCTTTGACCAATTTAGTTAACACAACGAAAATGATAATCAGATGGCTCAATTATTCTGCACCCAAATAAATCAAATTTTCAAAAAAAATCTATTCCAGGAAACAAATACATTCGAAAGGTCCTTAACAAAACTTAGCTGTGAATCTTAAACAAATCTCTAATAATTACACAATTAATAGTGATAATATTCACTGAATTTAGTTATCAAAATTTCATGTAAGAAAATTGGAGAGATTAGATAAATCAAATCAAAAATAATCGAAATGGTGAATCGTTCTCTCATAACTTAATTAACCAATACAGTGGATTCAACGTATATCGAAGACGGATATATCTAATATACTGTTATATTGAAGTGATCAAATTTTACCACCTAGAAACCAATAATTAAATGTACAAAGAACTAAGATTATAACTATGCCGTGTCAAAAATACGGATAAATCGAAGTTACTAACATACACGAAACTTAATTTACTAGGGCCAATATACCGAATATCAAACAAGTAACTAAAATGATACCCTTAGTACGCAGACTGAGTGTTATAATAGTCCTCACACAAGCACAGCAGTGCAGTGAAAGTGCATTTGATTACTTTTTCTCATAACATAACTCCACATGTGATACGCGTGCTGTCCAACAATTATAAGTAGTATGATTGGCTTACGACAAGCACTCTCATGTAAAGCAATCCCTGGAAAATGMGTCAGCATTTCTCTGTAATCCCAAAAAACAACAAGACTTTTCTGACCAACTCAAAACTTTGAATTCAATAGAAACATTCATTCAGTGATCAGTGTTTGAGAATAAAAGTTCGAAAATCAATCTAGGACTATTTTCCTCGCTTCTAGTAATATGGCCATGTTATGGAATATACATTCGTGATCTTGGTTTAATTAAATCTGTATATTTCTTCTACAATATTCATTATTGATTTTATACATTCATGAATATACAATACATGCAACAATTGTTTCATCGAAAATAAATGTTATTAATTAGGTTAAAAGAATTTATTATGCTAATCTTTTATTATGAGTGTGATTGATACGTTTGGAGGCCGTAGAAAATTGAAACGGATTCATCGAACTAAAACTATGTCGAATTTTTTTCAAGAAACGATACTTTAATCTTTGCGGAATCAACTGTATGGGTAAATGATATGAAAAGTATCTTATTGCTAAAAGTGTTTTTGAACGTCAGATCATTAAATTAAGTAATGTATTTTTAACGATAATTTTAATTAATGCCGTAAAGTCTCTCAATAACATGATAAGGAAATTGAAAATTGTTTTATAAGAGATATATATTGTTATAGATAAATTCATTATAAAGATTTAATTAAAAGTATACCAGGTTATAAAGGGACCTCAAAAAGTTTCGTTAATGAAAACTATGTTACAGATTTTACTGTTATTTATCTGATTTGACAATTTTGTTTGCATCATTACCTTCAATAATCCGACCTGATTTTACCATTATTTATATTAGGTTGGGGAAAAAGAAATCCATTATTTTGGCGTGAAATTCAAAACTTTATTTAACATGTTTCGGATGTCCTCTTGGAGTCAAATATGCACCGTTTTGTTGTATAATTAGTTGCAATTTTTAAGGTAGCTTCATAATGC
>MQRK01034404.1:0-19163 GCA_001938485.1 Girardia tigrina | reverse complement strand
GGGTCATGTGGGGAGAATGCCCATTTTTCCCCTACTAATGTTTCTGATAATTCTTTGACGAAACCGAGCGACCAATTCGCTATTTTTTTAATCAACGTGTGTTCCGCGTGCTACGATTCTCTCGGAAGACCGAACAGTTTCTCCGTCAATCATCGTTTACGATACCATCCCAACACGTCATCCTCCATCCCTACACGAATGAAATCGGTTGGTCAGGACCTACCGCCACCTCACTCAGGGGATCGGTGCACGTACGAATCACTCGAACTCGTCGAGTGGACCATTGGGGCACAAGCTGATGGACCGATGGAACCAATCGTCATCTGAGACGGGACGAATCGCCACGCGGATCGTGACACCGAACGAGGAACTTTCACGAGCTGGTCAAAAGACCAATATTCACATGCACGCTGAACAGTGGCCACTGGGTTCAATCAGTTCATGAGAGCCCGGTAAACGTTCTGACAATTCCTCCGGTCAGCAATTTCACGCACGATTAAGAGGTTCTGGTTACTCCAGCTCGGTCCGGTAGCCAGCACCTAATTTGGCTTTATAAAATAGTATTTAATTGTTTCATTGATTACAGAATACCAAACTCTCCACGGGACAAATTTGGTAGATGTGAATGGTTCTTTAATATCAACCGAATCGATCATTTTACGGAAAAGATGTCACTTATATATTTTGTTTTACACAAAGATCCATGTTGTGCTTCTGTTGTCACGTTTGGTAAAAAGAATTTTAATTTATATTTTAAAACAGAAAATTGAGTGTATGTACAGAGAATTTATCAAATTTTATCGCAAAATTATTAATTTGACACGAATATAAACTCAAATATACATATTCACGAACATTGTACGTCTTAAATCTCAATGTACAGTAACTTATAGATAATCTAAAATTACAATTTTGTTTTTCACATTTTAATTGGTCATGTAATTTTATATTATTATTTTTAATATGGAATTTTTAATTCAGGACCTTTAGTTTTTCATTTAATGAAAGCGACTGTAAATTAGGATACTATCTGTGATTACGTTTAATGGTATAGTTAAGTATTCTCTAAAATTTCGTTATTCATTACAGACATCACTGCATTTTCCAAATATAATAATTTTGGAGCTTTGAAAGCTGTTTTATCACGGTTATGAGTGGGTCTCCCATCTCTTTCAAGAATGGTATTGAGCATATAGGCTCTTTAGATGGTCCACCCAAACCAAATGAGTCTACAAGCTCCCCGATAGGCCTCCTGTCAGCCTTTCGCTTCCACGCACGCTTTGACAATCCAGTCAGAAACGACCAGTCATGGATAGTAGTCCCATGATTCTGCATCCCTTTGACTGTGTACGTGGACTTAACACATTCGCGAAACGGGCATCTGAATGTTCCTCTCACAGTTAGATTTGTAAGGCGGTAGTCCAGATGGGTTTCTAAAGGACTCGCTTCTAACTCTCCTATCGAAGCAGCATTCGGATCGACGATTGGTACTTGAGTTGCTTTGTCTTCTGGTATCGCGTTCAGTGGTAGATTCCCTTCTTCTGATTGTCTGGACTGATTGGTTCGGCTCGGAAGAATTTGGACTAATTGTTCTTCTTCAATTTTGTGCGCTGTTTTGAGATGTCTGATGAGCCATCCTTTGGTCTTGTAGTTCTTTCGGCATAGATGGCCATTGAATCCCTCCAGCTCTTCTTGAGGAACTCTTGGTCTATGATCTTGTTATACTTGATCACGGTTATACTGTATTTATCATAGGTATTCAAAGAATTCATTTTTCTCATCAGCATGTTCAGAATTTTGTATATAAATTAATATTTAGTGATCACGTTCTTCTCACAATACATTAAGTATTTGATTTATCATCATGAACGTTATAATTATTATTAAAAAATATGTATGTTAGAAGATATTACCGTGGATATCTTTTAGAGTCTAATCTTGTATCAGCAAATCCAATTACTCGTTCTCCCAGTACTCCGAGATCGTCATAATTTTTATATAAAACTTTTCTCCATTCGTCTGTGATATCTAATTCCTCACCGTCAATAACAACCGTTCTACAAAATTCCAACACCTTTTCCGGTGCTCCCTTTAACACTAATAATAGATCATCGTTTCTATCATTTGTCTCATGAATTGAATACTAATGAACACTTGATAATTTCTTCACAAAAAAATCAAAGATTTACCTGGTACTTGTTATCTGATTTAAATGGAACTTCATAAACCTTTTTATTAGCTTGACGAAAATTATCAACATCTCCAATGGCGATGGCCATAAATTTTAATAAAGCTGATTCTGAGGAATCACCAGTACATGGTCTGTTCAGTATATTCTCCTCTTGTTCGTCTTCAGTCGCTATAAAATTTGAATGGTTACATAACATTGTGGCTCTTGCCAATAATTTCCATCCCGGTTTATTAAAATCAATTTCACTTTCTAATATTGTTTATGTAAAAATTTATTTTATTTAAGATAAAAATAATACGTATTTCATTTTCATTAAAGTCGATTTCATAAACGTAATCATCAAAGAAAACATGAGACACGGTCATTTTGTTAAATGTAAGTGTACCGGTTTTATCGCAGCAAATAACGTTTGTACAACCCAGAGTTTCCACTGCTTCCAAATGTTTTACCAGACAATTTCGTTTGGCCATCCTTTTAGCCGTTAATGTTAGACATACCTTCGATTAAAATAAGGAGATTAAAACGAAAAAGAATTACAACAAAATTATAAATCATATTATTTTATATTATATGTATATGTCCAAAAATACTGACAAAAATCTTAAAATTATATTAGTTCGTCAAGTATGAAATTTGTAGAACTAAAGTCAATGTTTCTTAATAATTCACCAATACAAATATTTATGTCATTTATTAAAGTATGCACACATATTATCGACACTCTTTTGTCATTTGAGCGACAGCTTATTTGAGGCCATTTGAATAAAATTTGGTGGTCGAAAATCTATAAATTCATGAAAGGCCATTTTTACGGAATCTTCGGAATTGAATTTTTTTCTTATCAAAAAGTTGTTCAAATTGAGGAATAAATGGTAGTCAGTTGTGATTAGATCTATTGAGTATGGATGATGATGCAGAAGTTCCAACTCAAGTTCTCATCACTTTGTCACGATCTTAAGTGCAATATGTAGTTTTACTTTGTCACGTAACAGGAGGGGAGTCGACCTATTTACCAAACTCAGCTGTTTTTCTTTGAGTTTCCGCATCATATCTTCTAATTGGTTGCAGTAGACATCTGATTTGATCAATGAACTGCGTTTCAAGAAGTCATAATGGATTACACCTGTGGCAAATCCCCAAACACTCACCATCAGCTTCGTTTGATGAATGTTGTACTTTGGAATGTGCTTTGGTGATCCCTGGGTGTCAACCCAGCATGCTGAACGTTTGCGATTATCATATTGAATCCACTTTTCATCACAAATGACGATTCAATTTAAGTGATGAGTCATCACTGATGATATTTATAACGAGAAAGCATCATTAAGCAAGCATGTAAAGCTTTTGTTTTTGCTTTTTATTCAACTCACGTAGAATTAACTTATCCAACTTTTTCACTTTACTTATTTCAACCAAGTGGTTCAATATTGTTTGATTTGTAACAGCAAATGTTAGTGATAAATCATGAGCACTTTCTCATGGATCCGACTCCACAGTTACCTTTAGTTCGTCATTATCTACCTGCGTTCGTGACTGACTCGAAAACTCATTATTGAGGTTATAATTATCTTTTACGAATTTCCTGAACCAATTTGAGACTGTCAGCTGTGTAGTAGCATTGTATACGAATACACTATTGGTGTTTCACATGGTTTCTGATGTTGAAGTTCCACGTAAGAACTCTTACTTCATAATAGTTCAAATTTCTGCCTTTCCATTTTTTAACATACTGATTATTAAAACAAGTTAACAATAATTTAATAAATTTTTATTGATGTATTCAATAATCAAGATATGTAGCAATCAAACAAAAATAATTGAGGAACAAAATGTTAAATCATTGTCAAGTCATTAAAGTATAACAATTTGAATTTATTGTTATCGTGCCTACAAATTTCATACTTGACAACCTAATAAATAGTGGGAGCCGAACAATTGGTCTAAAAACAAATTGGTCTAAAACAAAACAATTAACATAATAATAAGTGAAATTAAAATTGTAAAAAATCCGACAAAGAATATACTGTATTAAAATTTCCAATCATGAGATACACCACGGAGAAAATCTAAAATTTGAATGTCAGTCCTTTCATCATTTCAAGTCTCTATAACGGTTTTAGTCTCTGCACAATCAACATATTTTTCCTTGCTGGTTGCTGTCCACTAACAAATCGTTCACTTTGTAGTTCGTTAAGTAACTGTTCATTTTTTATTGGAGTAATAAACTTCCAATATATTTGGATGATTACCGGACACTTGCTAAAGAAACCCACGATGCCATGCCCAAAAAACACTCCTTCCAAAACACTTCCATGGCAGTTTCACATCTTGATCTCGATAGTGGGAGACCGTTATCCTTTTCGTGATTTTAGACAAAATTCTTGTTAGGTTAATTTATTTATTTAAACCAATTTGTTTTAGGCCAATTTATTTTTAGACCAATTGATCTAAAGTCATAAATAACATGTCACTGGCGGAATATCAAGAACACGAATTTATTTAAAAATATCTTTAAACATTGTTTAAATTTATTATTTTTTACGAAGTTAATACCACTGTACCTTTTATTAAATGTATTATTTATTATACAACTTAAATTATGCATTAAACTGAAATAAATCATAAATGAATTAAATTTCATTCTGTTATACCTTGAGTGATGTTGTTATATTATTTATTATTTTCTATTATTAAAATGGAAAAAATATTCAATATAAATATTTTAAGATTATATTTTTGTCACAAATTGTAGTACCGTGACTGTAGCCAAAAGACCTTCAGGAACACAAGCAATAATAATGGCAATCAGGAATATTATAGCATCGATCCAGAAATATCCAAGACAAAAGGATGCAATGATAAATATTACAGATAATATTACTGCTATAATTGTGATTATATATATGAAAAAGTTAATTTCTCTGGCAATCGGAGTCATTCCAATTTCAAGAATACTGGCCAAATTAGCGATTCTCCCAATAACTGTACTGTCGCCAGTATTAATAACGACTCCTTTGCATGAGCCTTTTCAAAAGGATGTTATTAGAAAACTGATACGAGTATAAAATAACTCATTTACCTTCAACAGCATTCGTAGAGAAAAAAGCCAAATTTTTTGTTTCTAACGAATTTTCATTTGTGTATTCCGGTGAACGTACTTGGGCTTCTGATTCGCCGGTAAGAGATGAATTGTCTACCTAATACAGTTTCAATAAAATTGAAAATTGAGTATAATACATAAAAGACTAAGATACACTATAAAATCAAATTGGACTTATTAACATGGTTTCTCGATGTTTTATTAATAGTGTCTGTCAGGATTTTCGGTGAGTTTATAATTAAATTTAAAGAAAAACATACAGTTAAAATAATTTAAGAATAATTTAAAATCGTAGCAAAATGATACATAATTTAACACAACATATTAAAGTTAACAAAATAACTAAGGCAAATTAAATAATAAATAAATAAGTCATGAAGACATTCTTTAATTGGAAAAACATCAAATTGTAGATAATGAAAACATGATTAAATATACGATTTAAAAAGTAAAACATTTATTTAATATGATTTAAATTCTTCTAGAAATAAGTTTAGTAAAAATTTTAATTTCCTGTAACGCAAATAAAATTTAACGAGAAATATCAGTTAAAATAAATTTAAAATAAATATTATGAAGATAAAGTTTTGTAAAATAATAAAACTCCTGGTGATAAACTAAATCGATATTTATAATTTATCGTGTATTATATCTGGTTGGTACAAAGAATTTAGAAAACATTGTTCCTCAAATTTGTTTTAATAATTGTGATTGTTAGATAATAAATATTTTGTTGAGTTATGACTTCTGATATTCTAAACGAATCTAATATCCTAATCGAACCTAACAGTGCTTAAGTGACACTCCTCTCATGATATGTGAATATATATTCCCAAAATTGTGGCTTTAATCTCATAATTAACTTTATTTCGGTTTTTAGAGTTTTTTATTGTTATTGAGAATCACATTTGGTATCGACAGGCGTTATGTATGTTAAGCTATTCTATCTATTATCTGGTGTGCAAGGATTCACATTCGCAACATCTATACTTGTAAACTAGATTAACTTGGATCTTTTGGACAACTCTCAGCAAAGCTTTCGTAATTCGACATCGTTCTAAATTGATGAATTTTAGTTACTGTTTTTAATAAACAATTATTCGAACAAATTTTTCATTATTTTCAGATTTTATTTTTAAAGTTCAAATTTTGTAATTATATTAATAATTTTATCGACATATTAATTTTATTTAAAAAATGATTTTATGTAAAGAAAAAACATTTATTTAATTTGAAACTTAGTTAAAAGCTATTTACTTTATTTAAATTTTTAATATGAAAATTTGAAACGATTTAATATTTTTAAAGTTTTTTAAATATCTTATGTTGTACTTTAAAATGCAAATTATACTCGAATATTTTTTTATCGTGAACACCCAAAATATCAATTTTCCATCTGGGTGTGAGAAACACATTTCCAAATACTAAACTCAACATACAAAATTCAACAAACAAATTTCAACATACCAAATTTAAAATATTTATATTGTAAAGTATTTTTATCCAATTATTTAATAAATGTTTATCATATTAATTGTTTGTTAAATTGTTTTGAAAATCAGCAATGCCACACCACAAATTTTGCATCATAAATTTTAAATACAGTTCTTTCACTATATTTTTGTGTTTTTATGATCACCGAAACTCTTATGACTAATGTAGAGTCTGTACTTCTTGAAACACTTCAATTTTGTTTGATAATTCCATTTTACACGTAAAATTTTTATTTGGATGGAACTCATTCAGTATTTTACAATAGATATGTAAGACTGTATTTTTCTGATTTTTGAGAATAAAAGTGATATAATTGATTTCTTAAGTATTGAAATTTTCCTTTCAAATTGTGAACAAATACAATCCGTTAGAGATAATACTGGACACCACATTTCTACCCCACTAATTTGTTCACTACTCATTATTAAAAATAAATGGAACATTTTTGAACTAAATTCTTAGTGCCTTCAGTTTCTTAATACTCGTGAAGGACACTATTTTCAAAAAATTATTCCATGAAACTAGTAAAAAATTGAATTGTTTCATCTATAGCAGTGCTTCCAAAACTTATTAGGTCGCTGCACACTTTTCAGCAAAAAATATTATAACACTCCCTAAAAGTTAGTATATATTTAAAATATACGAAAGATTAACAGACAAAAATAAAAGATAAGTTTATATGATTACCGTTGTTTACATTTAATTAAATTTCTTAAGCTGGAAAACGTCTGTTTGATTTGATGAATAAGCCTGGTGCAATTATTTTTTTGTGTAATATTGATTTGAAGTTTATTCAGAAAAATACGATGTTCGGTATTTTTGAAACGGTATTCGGCTCTTTTTGCAACAATATTATTGACGTAATAAATTCATGCCCTACCAAATAGGAATATGGAAGTGAAATCAAATTTTTTTGCACCACTTTCCAAAGATAATCAGCCTATGGATCATCTTCATATAGATTTTAAAGAGTAAATAAATACAATGCAACATGTTTCCTACGCTATGGAAAGTAGTACAAAGGATTCTGATTTCGTTTTAATCTTTTGATTTGAATTTATTACGACAGTAATTTTGCTTTAAAAAGACCCAAATACATATAGGGTTCCTAAATTATCACTAACGATTAGTTTACGGTTAGTAAAATTTAATAACCGGTTAGCTGGGAACCATGTCAAACTTATCACAAGATCTTGAGGATGAGTTTTATTCGTTAACCGGGTATCAATTTTGGTGTCAATATGAAAAATCAGAGTTTTCATCACTAAAATAGCATGTAGACTTTATCGAATTCCTTTTTCTTCAACTGCATCAGAACGTGTCTGGAGTACATATGATTTTATTCATTCAAAAAGAAGAAATCGCTTAAGTAATGATAAGATAGAAAAACTCACGTTTATCTATATTAATCAAAGCCTCTTAGATTCATATGAAATCTCAGAGTGTTTTGAAATTTAATAAATATGATTTCAATTATTATTTTTTTAATATAATTATTGATAAATATTTTTAAGGTTAGCTAACGGTTAATAAAATTTACTAACCGGTTATTTGGGAACCCTAAATACATATCATTGATACATATTTTTCTGGCTAAGCTTAAACTAGATATTTAAAAAATGTAATGAACCAGGCTCATCCATCACATTATACATAAATTTTCCATTTTAGTAAATTTAATTAAACGTCACTTTACTTTAAGTGTACAAATATACACATGTAAAATTATTATGATGTGATATTATTTTGTCAATATTCATCGAATATAGGAGATATTCCCAAAAATAAATCAACACCAATTTTGTTATGGATTTAATTGAAATACGCAACATTAGGATAATCAATGTCATTTTGGGCGCCAGGGGATAATCATAAGGTACATTTTGGGTTCGAAAAGTTAGGAAAACTGTCGTATTAAATTATGGGGATAAAAATTTGCAGAATTATAACCAAATACAGTCAAAATCGCGTAATTCGGTTTCGTGGGCACCAAGAAAATTAATCCGGATTAGACAAATTTGACTGTGTTTTAAAATTACTTATTATTCATATGAAACAAGATTTTAACACAACTCACAAATTTAGAAACACTCAAACAATTTTGTCAACTTTTTCGATACAATGCAGACTAACCAGTCATAGTTTTCTTTGACGAATTTTGTTCTTTCAATTGTTATTTGAAGAGGTATGAAACATAAATATTTTAGATTTTGGTGATTGAATAAATGATATTTTTCTTTCTTTACTCGCACATTTTATCATATCAAATTTTATTGTTATCAATTTCGACAGATTTGGCGTCATCTGTCGATTTATCGGAGCATTTATATATCAAAATGATGTTCATGTAATCATTATGTTTGTTATAAAAATACTTAGAACAAAATATTTAAATGAAATTTGAACATTGATTTTACGATCTTTTTAAAAAAATTAAATATTTTTTTAGATAAGTTTTCATCATTTTTTATTGATTAAAATCAAAAATGGTAAAAAAGCTTCCTTTCCTTTTGTTTGGTTCTGCTTACCAAAAATGGCCCACTAGGCATTTGTATTCGATGTACAGCTCCAACAAAAATATTAAAGAGAGGCGCACTTCGAACCCATTTTAAGTTTGAGAATAAGTCGAGACCATTTCGCCCCCAATACTTCTAATCATTCGCTTTACCAAGTTCAACTACGGAATCATAAATGCCAGCTATCCCGAGGGAAACTTCGGAAGGAACCAGCTACTAGATGGTTCGATTAGTCTTTCGCCCCTATACTCATGTCCGACGATCGATTTGCACGTCAGAACTACGGCGGTCCTCCATCAGAGTTTCCTCTGACTTCAACCTGCACAAGCATAGTTCACCATCTTTGCACGATCGCTCAAACTCCGCCCAGATGCGAACACCTTCAGACGGGTAGATGTTGCACTCGTCCGGGAAAACCGGACAAGGTCACATCACATCTCACCGAAATGAACCTTTACATTAATTTCGCCATGGGATTTCGTAAAGTCCTTTGACTCGCGATCATATAAAGCTCCTTGGTCCGTGTTTTAAAAAGGAAAATTGTTTTACAAAGATTATTTTAGTAATTTAACATTTCCCTGACATTTAAAAAGCGCTACACTGAAAAAGGATGACTAATATATGTAAAATTAAATATTGTTACAAATACATTTTCATCATTATTTATCATTAAAATGAAAAAAAAATGGCAAAAAAAGCAATTTTAACAAGGAAAAATGTTTGAAACAGATTATTTTAGTAATTTGACATTTCCCTGACATTTGAAAAGCGCTAGACGGAAAAAGATGACTAACACATGTGCCATGTACTGAACACGCAACCTTGTCCACTTTTCCCTCTCTGACAACTGCACAACTGTCGGCCATCGGTATAGAGGCTTGACGAACCAGTTAAAATCATTATTTTTCTGTCGAAAAACTGATAAAATAGTTTATCCATCTTAGCGATTTTACATTATCAACTTGAAACATGAAAACAAACGGAACCTGACTTTACTCTGAATGAAAAATTCTACATAGGTATAATCATTATAATGTAATATTATTTCGTAATTATTATTTAGAACTATAAAAGGAGATATTCCGGAAAGAAATCGATATCAGTGTCATGATGAATGTGATTGGAATGTGCAACTTTAATGATTGTAAAGTCATTTTGAGCGCCACCAGGATAACTGTAAGGTACTTTATTTCATGCATCCAAATAGAATATTAAAAATATGTTCGGCGTGAATCATTTTATCACAGAAATAGTAAAAGAAAAACTTTGTTTTTGTGAAGAACAACAAACTTTACTTGGTTCTTGATGAGATTTTAAACTTAACAAGCCATTTATAATATTTCAACTTGAAGATTTATTTATACTGATTCGTTGTTTAAAATATAATTTGACTGAATGATCAATTGGGCTATTTGATTAAAACTTACTTTGAATGACGTAGCGCTAATAATTCTGATATCTGCAGGGATCCTATCTCCACATTTAACTGTTATTATATCCCCAATTACGAGAAGTTCGGCTCGGATATCTGAGGTGTATCCATTTCGTATCACTGTTGCTCTCTTTAAAAATGGTGAAAAAAAGGTTAGTAACGTATTAACTCCAGATAAATCATACATGGGGAACCAATTTTTCAAAGGATTTCATAATCTTAGTCGACTTTAATTCTTGGTAAAATGAAAACGATGCCGATAGAATAACGATGACAATCAAAACAATTCCCATGTATAACTAAAATAAGAAAAGAAATATACGTTATTTTGTAAATATAATTTAAAGATCGCTAAATCTTTCGTTTTAATAACTTACAGTGTCATGAACGGATCGTGTCCATTGAAAAATTCTTGAAATTAGTTATAATTGGTTTTTAAAGATAAAATTAATAATTATTTAATGTTAATGTCAAAAGTTTGGTTGGATAGAAAAATATTTCCTAATGAACTGAATAACTCGGATGTATATGATTCAAAATATGATATATATCTGAAAGAAAAACACAGATGTAATCCTGATACAAGCAGGACTCTCCAAATAAAAAAATCACCATAAAATGTTATCTTAAGCATTCTGATGAGAAAGTTACATTTTCTATGTATCACATGCTTCAGTTAATAAGTTGGATAAACATATTTTCGACATTTCCAATGCGTTTTCTTCTGATGCGGTACTCCAGTAACTCTTGTGCAAGTCTGGATGAGTGAGCGGGGCAAAAAAATTCACAATTATAGTCTTGAAACCACACAAAAACTTGATACATTTTTCAATAAACGATCAAAATAATATTGAATAATCTCTCTATTAAAAATATTAAATGCCCTTCGTCTGTACACTTCACCATGAAAGTTGTTTTATAGTTTTAAAAATAATAATCACTTCGAAAACGAAGAAAATAATATTGCAAATTGTATTGTTGTTTAGTAAGATGTGTACATAGAAATTCAATCGTAATAAAGACTCGGAACTCTGCAATATTGTTTATAAATAAACAGTTGAGAGTAGCTTAGTGAAACTTTGAAATGTTAAAGTTTTTCAAACATCTAAATAAAATTTGTTAAACAAAATTTAAAGCCGTTTTTGACTACAAACTGTCATTCTTAAACATTTCACAGACATCTAAATTTATATACAAGGCCTAGTGTGTACAATATAAAAACAGGACATCTTGTCTTTTAAATTTCACACTTAATTCATTTCAGAAGTCCGAAACATTGTGAAATATTTTTTTAGTTTTTAGAAACTTTAAAAATTGCAAAGAAAATAGAAGATGAGATAAGTGTGAGTACAGGAGATGTGGAATTGTATATAGACATAAGAAATAATTCCAACATTTGTTACAAAAACCAAATAATCTAACCTCAAAGAAAAGCCTAAATTTGATATCGTGAAAATTGGAAAGAAAAGGAAGTTCAATTAGTACAAATACAGGAGGGAAAATATTACAAACAAACAATATAAAGTCAATGTAACACATGAATCTTTTCAAATAATATTATTTTAGACCGCTACATCTAACAATGTTCTCAATTCAATAGTATTACTCAGGATTTTCTTTCTTCCAATCATATTTTCAAGATAACAAAGCATGTAAACAGAACACATTTATTATTCGAAATACAGGCCTCTCTTTGAGAAAATGCGACATTGCCCGAAAAAGGTGGTAATCGCTGGGGGCAAGGTCGGGGCTATAGGCACGGTGTGGTAAAACTTCGATCCCCTGCAGCTTTTGCACTTTACTACAAGTCAAACTTTCAGTGTGTGCCGGAGCATTTTCTTGTTGTAGAAGAACTCGGTTGCGATTTACCAATGCCGGGTAACGTTCACAGAGAATGGTGGAGACTATGTCCAGATGCTCCGGAACTAACTCGAAGTGGATTACCCCCTCGAAATTCCACCATACACAGAGCATAACTTTGCAATTGAAGCGTCCTTGTTTATCCACGGGTTGGGCGGACATACCATGGTAGAGCCACTGATTCTCCTTGTTGGGATTACGGAAAAATATCCATTTTTCATCCTCCGTCACGATCCTTCTGAAGAAACGCATGTCATGGGGGTGAGCAAGCAATTCTTCGCAGAGATCAAGTCTGTTGTTGTGCTTGAGTGGCTGTCAGTTCGTGAGGAATTTGTCGACACCGTCTATTGACAAGGTCAAACTGATAAAAATGACGTTGAATAATGGGTTATAAAAGGACCAAGCTCTGCCGATAATCCCCGCGTGCTGGTGGAGGGCTGCTCGTCAACAACTTGACGTTGAATGTCATCCTCAACAACAGATGGTCACCCAAAGCGAGGTTGGTCTTCCAAATGCACGTCACCACTTGAGAAACGCTTGAACCACAATTGTGACACACAAACACTGACTGTTTCTTCGCCTTCTACTTAACATATTTCCCGGGTTGCAGCAGCTGCGTTGAAGCCTTTCTCCCAGTAATGTCGCAAAAGGACTCGAATTCCGTATTTTTGCTCTCTATCATCTGATAAGAATAAACAAACAAACGTTTAATGAATAAACCATCACTATACAGGGAGTTTCGTTACGTAATACCATTATAAATAATCTAAAAATCAATAATTCCAAAAAAAGATTATCCATATAAAATAGCTGTCACATTGTAAGGCATAGAAAAACAAAAAACATTTTTGAATCACTCTACTATACTCTGTTATGTACCCGTGAAACAATATAAGAACAAAGTTACTATTGTGCTAATAAATCACTGGATTTTCTGTCATATAAATTATTTATAAATGTTTAATTTAAACATAAAAAAAATTATTATTAAATGAACAACTGATGGAATTTATGTGATATTATCTCATATTAAAATTACAAATATCATTATAAAGTAGAAAAAAATAATTACATTAAAAAATGGTAGAAAGCTATAGGCATACGTCCCGATTTCAATACCAAATGCAATGAAGCAAAGTATGGCCCCAATCCACAACAACAAATTGAACCCTCCAAACAGGTTTTTCATGTATAAAATAGAATTGGGAGTTGATTGGACTGGTGTTAATAAATTCGGACCAGATTCTTGAAATCGCCTCCTGGAGGATGTTAATGAAATTAAGGTTTGAAGTTGATTTTCATAATACAGATTTTTAAAATAATGAATCCCAGGAAATAAAATACAATTCTCCTTTACCTTGAGTGAATATCTTGTAAGAACGTTGCATTGAAAACAGCGATAAAAATCAAACAAATGTTAAAAAGTCTTTCTCGGTATTTAAGAATTGCCAAAACGATTTGATCTTAATGAGTTTTCGATTATTTTTTTTGTTTTTCTTCAAATTTTAAATCACAATTTCAAAAATTATAATTTTAAATAATATTATTATTGACGCCTGATGTAATGAATAGGATAAATCACGAAGATTTATTTCAAATACAATATGAAAAAAAGCATTTTTTAGGAAAATATAATAAAAAACAGTAAAAGTAATTTTGAATTGCTTGCACAAATAAAAGGTACGACTGTTATACTGCCCCCCACATTATATAATCTGTGAAGATTTATATATTCTTTAAGATTAATTATTTATTTAATAAATTATTAATAATTAATTTAATTTATTTTAATTAATTAATTTAATTCATTGAATAAATAAATTTTAAATAATTAATTATTTATTTTTTTAGTAATTTAATTTAATAATTTATTTATTCTTTAAGATTAATTATTAATTTAATTACTTTATTTAATAAATTAATAATAATTAATTTAATTTATTTTAATTAATTAATTTAATTCATTGAATAAATAAATTAGTGAATCAATAAATCAATTATTACATAAATGAATAAAAAGTAAATAAAGTAAAGAATAAATTAATTATTGAATGAATAAATTATTTAATTTATTATTATTTATTTTATTAAATAAATTATTTAACAAATAAATTATTAAATTTGATTTGATTGAATTTCAATTAATAATTAATTATTTCATTTTTATTAATTAATTAACAATTTTATCCATCCATACCACCAGTTTTTCCTCTAATTCGAAACGGAATTATATAATCTTACAGATTACATAATATATGTGGGGGCAGTATAACATTCGTTCCATAATAAAATTTATTCTTCATGAAATGTAAATTAAGGTAAAACAGAGATTGATTTTACAAATAATTGATTGAAGAATTTATGATTATTTTTAAAATAATTTTTTGTTATTTGTTTATTAATTTATTGATTTTTGAAAAAAATATTATTTTTAGAAGAATTTAATAATCAAATTATGATTTATTTTAATATAAATAAAACATTTTACAAAAAAAATAATAACATTTATTTAATAATAAAATTAAATTGACGAAATTTCGAGATTGAAACTCGTAAATAATTTAAAAAATATATATTAAATTATTCGAAAAAAATTAATAGGTTTTTAAAGATTAAAAAGACGTAAAAATATTTATTGAAGATCTATTTTTAAAATTATATATTATTTATTAAATATTTTATTATTTATAAAATAATTTACTGGTATATTTATTATATTTAGTCTTGACTTATTCCAAATTTAATTAACTAGAAATAATTATATAAAAATTAATAAATTATTTAAAAAATAATAACAGCACTATTTAATTATTAATGACGAAAAATTATTAATTAATAATAAATTATTAAAAAAATTGAAAAATATTTTTTTTCATTTTTAATTTTTTTAATAATAACAAATTATATAAAATAATTAATTATATAACAAATAATAAATTATTAATAAATAATAATAAAATTTCGAATCAAATATTTTACTTTAATTGAATAAATTGATAAATAGTGTTATTTGTTTATTGATTATTTGTTCAATAACAAAGCATGTAAACAAATAAAATCGTACAGAAATGCTTTTTTCATCTCTTTTATGTTTTTGAATTTTATTAATTTACAATTAATTATAAAAAAGATTATTTATTTCAAAAATAATATATAAATTATTTAATAAATAAAAATAAATTATTTAATTATTAATATTAATAAATAAAAAATAATAATAAATAATCCAATCAAACATTTTAATGTAATGATTCTAATAGATAAACAGGATTATTTATTTATCGATTGTTTTGATTAATAATAAATTATTAAAATATTACAAATTATTTAAAATAAATAATTATTTTACACATAATAATAAATTATTTAATAATTAATAAATTATTAAAAAAATAATAAATTAATAATAAACAAAAATAAATTAATTAAATATTAATAATAAAATAAATAATTAATAAAATAAATTAATTAAATATTAATAAAATAAATAATAAATAATAATCTAGTAAAAATAATAATAAATTTCTCAATCAATTATTAAAATTTAATTACCGTAATAGATAAACAATATTATTTGTTTATCGATTTTTTTTGTTTAATAATAATCGATATAATCGTAAGGAAATATTTATTCATTTCTTTTATTTTCTTAATTTATTTCAATTTTACAACAAATTATCAAATAATTATTTATTAATCAATAATAAGAAATTTCCCAATCGATTATTTTAGTGTAATTGAATTAATCGATAAACACTGTTATTCGATTAGACCTCATTCCCTTGCCATTTATCTCTGCCCCAGACCAATCACACATCCGCATGTACACACACTCCCACACAATCCAACAATCACTCGGCCTTCAACCACACCCGCATCCATGGAGACAGCACTCACTCGGCCTCCTCTTGCGACAGCCCATTAATCGGGTCTGTGTCCAGCATATCATACAAATCATCGATCGGCACGCGGTGGTGATTTAAATCGAGCTCTTGCTTCAAATCGCTGACTTCCAATTTCTTCACTTTGGCGCCGTATTTGGAAGTGGGCTTCCCGGAAGTGGCCAATCGATAACTGTCGCCTCTCTGAACGCAAACAATGCACCGTCAATAAATACGGGTTCGTTTCAATAGAATTGGTCGTCGGATTTCTTTGAAAACCCGTTTTCCAAATCGTAATTACCTCGAGATTACTGATATTGCTAGCCATAATCAGAATCCAAGAACAATTTGAATTTCACACTAATTTCTAATGAGAATTTAAACAAAAAATAAGGAAATGTTATTTGAGAATATCAATACGAGATTGTTTTTCTCGGGTGGATTTTGTGGTGGAAATTATATTCGTCATAATACATTCGTTTTCAATTATAAGTGATTATTAAAAAAAAATTTGAAAATAAATTATGTATCAATTTTTTTGTTGAAATTTGTTTACAAATAGTAATAGTGTTACGTATCACATTATAAAATCTTTAAAAAATAAACGAATGATAATCGAATCGATCTTTGTTTACCGATTTACACTCATAAAATAATTTTCTTATGAATACATTCTTTAAAGAATGAAAAAGAAAACAATTTTAAAATAAAATATATCTTATTTTATTTTTGGTTGATTTTTGTTATTTAATTTTAATATTATTTGTTTGATAAATTCAATACAGGTTTGTATCAAAAAAACGAGATTTTTTGTGAAATTCTTGTTAAAATGTTTTTCATAAGATTTTTAATATCTATCTTTAAATCAACAAAAATATTTGTAAAAATTACCATTTATGAAACATATAGCAGGCCAAGACCAAAGACAGGTTTTTTCTGGTCTATTCTTACTCTTTTATATGTTTGTAACTTCTTCATAATAATACGAAATTCTGGTATGACTGGAAACTGGGGCCTTATTACAGTTTTATCTTATGGTGCAATTTTAATTCTTGAAATTATTACCTTATCTCTATAATTACAAGGTTCAGTAGTTGTAATTCTTGAAAGTTTATCTTCCATGGATTTTATTCCATTGCACAGAACTTTTTTAGGATTCAAATTTCTAAGCAACATTATTATTCTTCCTTTTCGGAGTACCATTACATAAGGAGACATTCCTGGTGGTGTCAAAGAATTGATATATTCAGTTATAAAATTCAACGCGGCACCACGATCCTCAGAAACTATTTAGTCAACACTAAAGGAAATTTCTTTTTCTCCATCTAATTTTTGAATTATTTCTGTTTAATTCAAGCTCTCAGAATTTGCAGTTTAAACAAATACTCTTTTGATAACTATTGATTTCTAAGCTTCTCAAGATGTTCTCTACAAATTGCATCTGTTGAACTCCTATCTTCAATCACGTATTATATAATTTCCATAATTTCTGGACCGCATTGAACTGGAAATTTGTCATGTTTACCATCACATAATTGAAGCAGCCATGTGCAGTGCTGCTGTTGGCTTTAAATTTGCCTGTTGTCTGACAATTGTAAACTTATGAACTATTTCCAAAATTGCTTGATTTGAAGCAACATTTGATGATTTCCTTTCTGCTTCCTTGTTAAACGAAAATCACCTTCTCTGACAATGACTTTGCTACTGAATGGAATTTCATTTTTTATGAAAAGTAAATGTTTGAACATCAGATTATATTCTCTCAAACAAGTTTAAGTACTGCAATGCTTGTTTCTTTTTATTTTTTTGAGATATCTAATACTCTCGGTTGTTAAAAAAAATATTGATTAATTAAATAAAATTAATTCAATTTTTTATATTTAATATCGACTTACGGCTATGTTGGATATTTGATGAAAATTAATTCTTTTACTCTCTTGAGTCTTAAACAATTAGTACGATATCTTACTGGACTATCAGAGGGTTCTTCCAACAGTCACTTGTGTTTCAGAAATTATTCCTAGTTTAAAGATCGTTATCAATCACAATCTCGCAAGAGATTAAACTTATTAAAAAAACTCATTATCTTGTAGGAGATTTATTTTGATTGTAACTAATCTCATAAGAGATTTTTTAAAATCGATTTCTTTAGTAAATCTTGCACGATATACATTCAATGCATTCGTCTTTTTTCATATGACAATTACTTTTCTTATATTCGAGATCCTGAACTCCCCAATAACGCCGCCACCCCACACGCCAGGAGCCTTTGAGAAGAGCGTAAGTTGGTTATAGTCTAACTCGACTACAACCATCATGTATAAATAGGCCCCCAGGAACATGCGAAGCGACAGCCGAAATTGAGAAGCCATTATCCCACGATGCATGTTAAGATTGGCTATGAACTAAGAAAAAAGGAAATAATTAAATCAAAATTTCCGAAAAGGTCCTAAAAACTCACCCGAAAGCAATTGGAATGTTACGATAGCGACATTACACGACTCTAAAGAGAACCCCTTCGCAACCCACACCCCGTACGCTCGAAACCTTTAAAGAAGATTATGAGGATAGTGTTGAGATCCTGAAATTGAAAATATTAAAACATTAAAACACCCTTGCGCTTCGAGCCCTAAAAAAGTAAAAAATAAACCAAAAATATATATTAATTATAAAACTAAAATTCATTTTG
>MQRK01034399.1:0-14173 GCA_001938485.1 Girardia tigrina | reverse complement strand
TTTTGTTTAGAAAGTCAAATATATTTTTTGTACATTACTGTCATTTATCATTTTGCGTAACCTTACAGCAATTCCCTTACATTTATATAAAGAAAACACCATTTACATGAAGAAAACTTGATGACGTAAAATTTACGACAAGCGTCCGCTCCAATGATATTATTCAGCGCGCCCGCTGGAAGGTTAAACAACAGTATTGATTGTCCTTATGACAATCTTTGTCAAAGCTTTCGTACGATTACATTCTAAACTAAATTGATTAATGAATTAATTCTTATTATTTTTTAGCAAATGGAGAAATAAATATTTTATTAAAATATTTTCTCAAAACTTATTGGATAATAATTAAAATGATAATGAATTATTTAAAATATATTAATTTGATTTATTTATTAAAAATTGTAAAAATTAATTAACTTATTTAAAATTTTAAAATTATTGGAAATTAAAAATAAATTTAAACATTACATATTTTTAGATAATAAGAATTCAAATATTAATCATCCATCTGGATAAGAGAGACACATTTCCAAATCAACATAAACATTCAAACATTCAAAATATTCCTCACAAATTGTAAATGCTATTATAATTTAAAAGTATAAAATTTGATTAAAGGTAATAATTAGAGAATAATAATAGAATTTTTTTAATTAATACAATTTCACGAAATGATTAAGTATTTGATAATGTTATCGATATTTAAAATTGATAATATTTATTAAATGCAAAGTTAATAAAATTAAAATAAAATAAAACATTAATATTATAAGTTTTTTATTTGTACCGGATTATGATTTATAAAAATAATTTCTTAAAAAAATAATAAGTTTATTTAAATAATAGTGCTAGTTATTGTTTTTGTATTATAATAAAATTTGATGCCGGAAATAATTTTTAACAATAATTTCGAAAATGTTTCAATAACATCTAACATTAATTATTATTATGCTCAATGTGTAAATGGTAATATAGTTCTCATTATGCAGAAAAATGAAGTTTAGTTTTAAATAATTCACATTTTCGTCAAAAGTAAAACCCAGTTATATCTTATCATTTTATTTATCTATGATTTTTAACTGTTTCTTTTTGCCATAAAATATTTTTATAAAATGTCAGTCTAAATTATATACTTTTAAGGTCACTTTTTATATTTGCCTAAATTATTATTGGATACATTTATAATTGGTTCATCATTTTAATTTGTAGATTTTTGTATTTATATAGAACTAAGAATAAGCCTTATAATAGGTATGTACTCTAGACTAATATTAGTAATCCTCTTTCAAATATTTCTTCATTCCTATTGCTCTTCCTTGAAATATAACAAAAATTTCAAAATGTGGAAAATACCTTGTACAGAAGAAGAAGAGTTGTTTTACAATTGCTTGAATGATGGGAAATGTATCAGAGTATTCGTACGTCGAAACGATTCTAGTGCTACAATGGCTGGGTGCAACTGTGATACTAAGATGTATTATGGAAACCGATGTCAGTATAAGTTTGATTCAAACGAAAAAGTTTAGATCATGAACAGGAAAATGAAGATTACAATAAATATATTATTCGTGAAGTGATTTGTGTTTTTTTGAAAAAAAAGTATATTGAAAAATAAAAAACTTATAATCAGATTATCTTTTTTCTTCTTTTGATGTATTTTGAAAGCTCTATTTCATAATTTTCTTTTAATTTTAATCAATTATTTTAATAGATTCAAATGAATACATTTAAATTGTTTAAAAATTAATTTTAAAAAATTAATTTTTTTTTGAAATATTGAACTCAACCATTTCATGCCAGAAAAAATTGGTGGTTTATTTGATCACATAAAATTTTAATAAAAAAATAAATTGAGAGAGAAAATGGAAAAAAATATTATAAATTTTGTGTTTGAAAGGATTAATAAATTTTTGAAGTTTTTTCTTTTAGGTTATATTGTCATTTGATAAGAAATATTTTTTTCTAATTTTGACCTAAAAAAAATGTAAATAATCTAAAAACCGATATCGTCTATCAATTCGAATGCCATAAATTTGAATCCTTTAAATTTGTACAATATATAATTTTAATAATATTAATAAACTAAAATATATCTATCTATTTAGAACTAGTTTTTCTTTTAAATTGTGAGATATGGAGCTGTATAGGAACAATATATACATCGATTTACGCATGGATTAAAATCCCATCAGCTCATGTGCTCATATTATTTTCAAGGTTTAAATATTTTAAGGATCTCGGATTGAGATTGCACATAACGTTTTTTAAATTTGATTATTAAAAACATCAATATGATTTTTCGAACATTTATTAACATCACAAGCAAAATTGTCATTACAACAATTATTCAAACCACTTTTGCTATTCGACATTTTTCTTGATTAAAATATTTCTAAGTTTCATCCTACTTTTTAAAATAAATGAAAAATATTTATTAATATTAATTAATTATAAAGATTCTAATCGGTTAAAATTAAATCTAAACATTTTTTAAAAAAAGTCCCAATTAATTTAATATATTAAAATTTCAAATTACATTAAAAATTAAATATTAGATTCGAAAATATAAATATTACATTTGAAAAATATTTTAAATCTTTTTACTTTAAAATTAAATTAAATTATTTTCAATTAGTAGGAATCGAAGAAAATACCAATCAGCCATCAGGGTAATAGAGACACAATCCGAATCAACATACAATATGCAAAATATAAAACAACAAACAATTCAAAACATTCTTCACCTTGATCTGTTTGAATGAACTTATAATACTACTAGGAGTAATACTTATTTATCAATACATTTATTATTTATAAATCAATTATAAGTTATAAACTTATTATATTTATTGACTGATAGCATACCGGATCATGAAAATATGCAAGAGCTTCTTACCCATTTTGAGCGGACTTATATAAGAGGAAGTCATCAACCAGGTCGAATCAAACGATATGGTGAAGAAATTTTTCCAATTCAAAAATAGAACTACTTTGAAAGTGCTTTTCAGGGTATTGCGAGTATAGAGGGATGTTACTATGTATTTCAGTCTTTGTTTCAATATCATCACCCAACATTGTGGATATTTTTGCAAGGAATTCGTAAAGATATGTGTGAGGAATATTTTAAATTGTTTGAATGTGTAAATGTATGGATGCTGTATGTTGATTTAAGTATGTAGAATTTAGAATGGTGATTCTCCCACCCAGATGGAAATTGGTATTTTTTTTATTAAATTTAAAGTGATTGACTATTCGAACATAATTAAAATAATCAGTTTATAAGGTCTTATCTTTAATTTCAGAATTAAAATTAAGTTTAATAATTTTTGGTAAAATTTAAATTAAATGCATTTTTAATAATTTGATGTCATTTTTATTATTTTGGGATTTATTGAAAAATGGTAAAAATTAATATTTTTAATTAATAATTTTAGAGGCTAAATATTTTAAAAAAATAACTTAGAAAAATTGTTCAAATAATCATGATTAAAAACAGAAATAAAAAACCCAATTATATGAAAGACCTTCTGAGAGTTTTAATGACTCTAAATGTAATTGCAATAAAGATTCAAACGAGACTTGTTTAAATGTTGTTAATAATATGCAAATACAAATAACATCACACTTTGGCCTATCTGAATTCTACTGCTCATTTATCATGTGTTTAATAAAAAGTTAATAAAGAACGATTTTCTTTATTGATTCATTATTTTTATAAAATGATAGTGTCACAGTGATAAAATGTAGCGTGATAAAGTGTCCATACAGTCTTTTTGACATAGAAATTTCTTATGATCCATTCAATAATTGAACAAATAATGCCGACTTATTATTATCCGAAACTTAATAACACCATTTATTAAAATTTAAAGATAATAAGTGCGGTGGTTTTCCAATCTCGTTTATTCATGTATTTAGTGGAACATTGCATATATTGTAGAGAGTTGAAGAGTGTAGGCTATTGGACATTGAAACAAACTTGATGAAAATAATTTAAATTAAATATTTTTTAAATTTTGTGAAATCGAATTAAAAATGATTGGTAGAGAGTAACATATGAATATTTTTGGATCAATAGAAAAAATTAATATTCAATATCACGTTCAACTTCCTTGTTAAACCAAATAGGAAATTGATTATAAATAGGAAATTGATTACATAACCCAAACTTCGATATATATTACACAATACAATATACCATTCTGACAGTCAGTTATCAAATATCTTGTGTCAAAAGAAGCCCAGCTATAGTTTTATCAATAAATTACCCCAATAAAATTGGACTAATATTATCATTTATTGTAATTTCAAGCCTTTTCTCTCTAAATAACTCACAGACCACACTCACACAAAGAATTCTTATCAATTTTTAGTTGTTTCGTTGTGGCAGACCATACTGTTGTCTTCTTTGTGATCTTTCTGTTAGTAAGTTGTTTTTAATACAGTTTCGTTAAATTAAAATATATTTTATATATTTTATATTATAAAAGCCCAAGTCACTCACTGCCTGCCTCACTGCCTCACTAACACTGTAAAAATAAAATGATGTCATTTTCCATAAATAGTAACAACAAATTATAAATAATCAATTAAACACAAAAAATAAAAAATAAATGTAGTTGTTTAATATTATATTTTCATTTCTTTATTATAAAAGCCCAAGTCACTCACTGCCTGCCTCACTGCCTCACTAACGCTGTAAGGTAAATTTTTGAAATGATTTTATAATCAATAAAGAAATGATTGTATATTAATAAATAAATATTAGACTTTGCATTACGATTTTTGTAACCGTAATTTCTTAAATATCATTTTGTCTCGAGATATGATTTTCAAACTTTGCATTAAACAGAAATAAAAACTTTTGTTATACGATTTTTTATACTCGAAACACTGAAATTTTCAATAAAAATGCTTTCAGAAAAAAGTCGCGTGATCTAATAACATTGAACCCCCGGCAAGAGAGGGCCGCGAAGCGGGCCGAGCGCGCTAGTTTACTTATATCATGTGTTAAGAGAGCTCACTGAAACGTCCGTCTCGGTTAGCTCTTTTAAGATATATATCAAAAGTTTCTACGATATTTCCAGTGAATAAAATTGTTTTGTTCGTAAGTATTTCAGTTGTTTTCTTTAATATTTTTTGGACACATACTTATTTCTTTTGATTATCCCTATCTGCCACAATTGAGTTTTTATTTATACCAAAATATTCAGTGGAAATAGTTCAATTTGAATCTAACGATTCAAAAAGAACTATTTCGGATTCAAGTAGACTTTTTCTGTTTCGTCTAGCTATTTCAGAAGAGATATTACCTAATTTAATTTATATCAAAAATTTTCATAAAAATCAATTTTGTTATTTTTAAAATTTTTTTACTCGTCAAATTAATATGATATTCAATCTGGTCTTTGAAATATCAAATGACGGGAGATTTAAGCTTTAATTAAGAAAAATCATTTTATTTATGTATTCTTTCATTTTTATTTATATATAATGTTTTTATTAATTTATGTACATATTTACTAACACTTAACCTTTTTAATGATAATATTAGTTTCATTTCTATTTACTAATATTGTTACGAAATTTCAAAAAGTGTTTTATTACAATTTATTAGTAGTATTTATATAGGGTTGTCTCATAAGTTTTGTCGCTCAAAACACAAAAAAATAACAAAATATAAAATATTTTATCAATCGTCCACGTCATACAAATGCGAAAAGTAGTCACCATTGTGCTCAATACATCTCAGGGAGGCTGTGTATCCCATTTTGGAAAAGAAATCAAGCGGTTTCTTGTCAAACCAATTTAGAAGTTCTTCGTTGATATCGTTGACACTGGCATAATTTTTTCCTCTAAGAGCACATTTCATTGGAGAGACTAGATAGTAGTCAGATGGTGAGAGATCGGGGGAGTATGGTGGATGTGGTAGTACGGTGAATCCAAGCAAATTCAGCTTGTCCTTCGTCTTAGCAGCCGTATGCGGACGAGCATTATTGTGGAGATAATGAACATAGTGGTTTCTTCCAAAGAGCAATCGTCTGCGTCTCTGCTGAACGGCGATAATGAGACGATCCAGCTGAGTACAGTAGACATCCGCATTGATTGTAGCATTTAGACATCTAACAAGAGCAGTCCTTTACTGTCCCTATCGGCATCCCATTGCATTCAAGTGTCGGCACACCGTGGTTTTATCCTGATAAATTCCCTCTGCAATGTTTCTCGTTGTTGTATGCTTGTCTTCAGTCAGAAACTCTATTATCTTCTCGTCTATGTCAAGAGAGG
Organism: Girardia tigrina; assembly: GCA_001938485.1. NCBI lineage: Eukaryota > Metazoa > Platyhelminthes > Tricladida > Dugesiidae > Girardia > Girardia tigrina. The sequence continues at coordinate 7,888 of MQRK01034399.1, read as the reverse complement.
ACTACCCTTCGTGGACTTGATCGTTTGTGTTAAAGTTGTTTGCACGAAAATTGGAAATCCACCTTTCACATGTTCTCTTTAAGACTGTTCAAACTCCAAGGGCCGTGTTAATTTCGTCAGTCATCTGTGAGAGTGTTAAATCCCTTTTCCAGCAATAGTAAATTAATTTACGAATATCAGAGCGATTAAAATCCATTAGGATGATGAAAATGTGTGAAATTTACTAAAATGCGATTATTTTATTAAAACAAAAATTAATTTAGAACAGAAAATAAAAATTATTGGACATAAGTAGAACGCAAATGCTATTTTATCTAATTCACATTTTATTAGGGATTGCACATATATAAGAATTATTCATGTGATGCAAGGATAGCTGCAGGTAACATAGATATATGTGTGCGACAAAACTTATGTGGCAACCCTATACTTCAATACCCTTCACTTCGAATTCAAAATCAATCGTACTCATGATCAGAATCTATTTTGAATTAGAAAATTTCTCAATTATATTTGCTTGCTTGATTAATTATATATAAATATGTATAAATATTTATATTTTAAAATTATCAAAAATTTTAATTAATTCAAAAAAATTAATATTTTCATTAATTGGGTTTAAATTCAAACCGAACAAAAAACTTGTTATTAATTGTGATTAATAATTAATTCATTTGTTTTAATCTGTTGTTTACCATACAGAGTTTGATTTAAATAAATACTTGTGCAGTATATTTATTTTCTTCTGATTTAGACGACAAGCTTTCGCGGCATGTGTACTATCAAATTTATAGACGCCATCCGTACGTTTGATGGAAATGGAGATTTCAGCACGTGGCGTCGGAAATTTGAAGCATCAACCTCAATCTGTGGAATCGAAAAATTAGAAGCGATCCTGCTTCTATTGGAGGTTCGCGCGTTTGCGCTATACGCAGGTTTGGCATTACAAGTACAGAAAAACTACGTTGCTATCAAGGAGGCATTATCAGTCGCATTTCGACCAGACCCAAGATCTGCTTATGACGAATTCCGAAATTGAAATCTTCGAAAAGGCAAGTCAATCGGCGAGTTTGTGGTGGCGCTTCGAAGATTCGCGGCATTCATATGCCAAGAGGAAGATCCTCAAGAACATTTTATTAAGCAAGTTTTTTTAGCAGGGCAATCGTCGGATACAGTCCGCCATATCGCATCGGAGGCGGCGAAATCCCAAGCCACGTTGCAGGAATTAATTCCAGTGGCCCGCTCTCTACTCCGCGTCAATCAGACAGATTTATCAGCAGGTAAAATCATATTTTTAACCGAAAGGATTGGAGTATCAGACCAGTCAGCAGCAGCAGCAGCGATCAATGGAACAAAATTTGTCGGAACAAATCAATGCTTCAGATGTGCCATAACGGATCACATGAGAGGGGAATGCTTGATAAAACCGTCGTTACAAAGCACCGCAAATAGTCGGAACAATAGTTATTTTGTATGTTGTTACAATGAGCACCGGTGCGCAACTTGCCCTCAACGGTACCGATATTCGGGAAACGAGTAGCGGCCTCCAATTATTGCGTAGGTGGGGTGGCTGCTAAGAGTAGAGCGCAACTACAAATACTTGAAGTACGAATCGAAGGAAAGGAAGTGAGAGCGCTGGTGGACACAGGTTTCTCAACAACTATGATTGAACAACGATTAATAAATTCAGTCAACGGGAGTATAATTTCAGAGAAAATCCAAACACTGGGCCGGCCAAGAGAAATACGAAAAGGAGCGTGGGCAAACATCGAAGTACGGGGCAGCAAATACAGTGTTGGACGCTTCTGGCCACGGACCTCAGTGGGATAGGAGTCGGCGTCCTGCTCGGAATGGAGGCCAAAGCGATGTTGGGCGGTGTAACAGTCAACAGTAACGGGGTTAAGCTGACGTTCGGAATAGAACAAGTTTCAGGAAATGTGAGGTGTTGGCAGAATCAGTGTGGTAGCCAGGACGAGCGCGCCGAAGTAATAGCCACAGTTATGGGGAGCGAGGCGTCTAGAGGGGCGATGGTGGATCCGGCCTGGTCGTCGGCACCACTAGCAATCATCACAGACCAGGATATCATATCAAAAATCGATGGGCAATGTTGGTCTGTGTCGTGGCACTGGAAGGGGGGCAGGCACCTCCAGTGCATAACAGTCTCACGAGCTATGCATTAACCAGGTTCCATGAAGAAGAAATCGACGCCGAACTAAATGATTGGAAGAAAAACGGCTGGTTAGTCGAATGTGATTGTTTCCGACAACCAACGCTGCCACTAATGGTGGTGATGCAAGTGTCAAAAGACAAGATCAGGCTGATACTCGACTACCAAGAGTTAAATGAAACAATCTCCAGTCACACCACGGGCAGTATGGTTTGTGCAGAAAAACTTCAAAATTGGCGAAGGATGGGAAGAAAATCTGAAAATCCTAGATCTGAGACGAGCTTATCTGTATCTTACCAATCGCTGTGGCAGTATCAGGTAGTAAAACATCAAAAGCGATAGTTTTATCTAACCCATTTAGGTTTCGGACTTAGTATCGCGCCAAAAATAATGCGAAGGATATTGGAACACGTCTTGGCATCAGACAAAGCGATGAAAGAAGGGACGGACGCGTATTACGACGATATCATAGTGGATATAAATGCAACAACTACCAATCAAATAATGCTGGTACTCATTTGATTCGGTTTAGAGACGAAACCACCAATGGCGATAAACGGAGGTAGAGTGTTAGGACTGGTAGTGCAAGAAAAGCCAAACGAAAAGCTCAAATGGCATCGAGACGGACCACTCCCACAACTGCCACATCAAATGACACGTCGTAATCTTTACGCGTGGACAGGACCGCTGTTGGGTCACTACTCAGTGGTTGGATGGTTGAGTCCATCGTGCAGCTTCATAAAACGAATTGCCAGCGGGGGAGATTGGGACATCGAAGTGGAACCACAGGGAGCATCACTAGCATGAAAACTTGCAGAAAGAATTAAGTCGGAAGATCCCGTTCAAAGAATCAGGGAAGTACCGCAAACTGATGAATGGTGAGTGTGGTGCGACGCCATCTGGATTGCAATAGGGGTTGGAGTCAAGATCGGCACGGAAATTGTTGAGGACGATCATGCTGGCTCCGACCGAAGAGTGACAGTAACCACATCAACATTTCAGAGTTTGAGGCTGCGAATCAATCTCTCAAAGAAGCGTTGAAATGGGGCCTCCGAAAGTTTGAATTATTCACTGATTCAGTCACAGTATACAAGTGACTCACTGCAGCTTTGTTCGGAGCAGAACCAGTTCGATCTCAAGCACTCAGTGAGTTATTAATCAAGCGTAGAATTAATCTTTTCAAGCAGGTAGTCCAGGAGAAGGGCATAGCAGTATCAATTAGGCTCATTCCATCAGAAGAAAATAAGGCGGACGTTTTAACTCTTGTGCCAAATAATTGGTTAGTAGTAACATAGGAATCAATCGCAGCATCGGCAATCGAATCAGGAGAGCAACAAAAGAGCGATGACGGCTTAAAAATGTTGCACGAAATCCATCACCTCGGAACAAAACGCACTATGTTTTTATCAAGGAAGGTGTGGGGGGCGAATAAAGTATCACAGGAACAAATAAAATCAATTGTAAAAGGATGAGACCAGTGCGCGTCAATCGATCCAGCACCAGTTCGTTGGGAGAAAGGAGAAATCGGCACCAAGATGACGTGGCAACGGTTGGCGGTAGATGTCACATATATGAATGGAAAAAAATCCTAACGGTAGTAGACTGTGGCCCAGGACGATTTATTATATGGCGTAAAATTAAGTCCGAAAATGAGGAAGAGGTTTGTAAAGCATTATCTAGTATTATATTCGAATTTGGACCTCCAGAAGAGGTATTAAAGGTTAATTTCAGTACTTTCAGGGGAAGCGGGGTTAAACAGTTGCTTGATCGATGGGGAGTGGAGGCAAAATTCAGATGCGTGAACCGACCCAGTGGAAACGGAAATGTAGAACGGAGCCACCGCACGATCAAAAGAATGGTAGTTTGAAGTGGTGGTCAGGTCGGGAAGATGATCGCGTAGTACAACGCAACACTAAACGCGGAGGGTATAGACGTGTAAAAGAAATAAATGTTTATACAACTTTTGATTTTTAATATGGAAAATTCTTATATACAGAATATATATTTTCTTGTAGAATTGTATATTGACAAAATATTTAAGTACGAAATGAAAGTTATTCTTTAGTGTATGTTTTGAGAGTCGTTAATAATTATATACAAAGATTAAGTTTTATTGGATATGAATCCTATTTGGTGTTTAGAATTTATCAAATTAAAATATAATTTTCGAATGTTATATTCTGATGAAAAATTTCCAATTAATTTGAATTAAAGAAAAAGTTGAGGCTGTGATATTATATACCCCATTCATTCTTATTCCGTGGAAAAAACGGAAAAAGGAAAAATCCGCAGAATCCCACGGAAAATATACAATAACAACTATATCATGAAGAGATAATTAAAGCAATCAAATTTCAAACGCGAAATTAATATTAATTTTAATAATAATTAATATTAACTTTTAGGAAAAGATAATTTAAAGATTTTTATATTTCTTATTTAATTTTTAGTCTCCATCTGAATCAATGTTATCGATTTTTTGTGTTTGTATTAATTAAAGATTAAGAAACGTTTTTCTCGAAAATAATAATTTGTGGTTCAAGAATAATTGAACAAAAACAAATAAAATTAGTTTTTGACCCAAGAAAAATTAAAAATTTTTATAAAAAACACAATATATAAAAAATTTAATAAGAGATTCGATGATCTAAATTTGAATTTCGAAAGTTTCAACATAAACTATCAACAAAATATTGATTTTGTATGAACCTTTATAACTACCGTAAAGTCCGGCCTACAAGACCTCTTTTCATTATTAAAATTTAACTAATATAGTTTTAACTTAGTTTTTTAATTAAAATGTAATAGGGTGTTGGATAATAGTTCGATTGTTTCATCGATAAACGAGCAGAGTTTATCGCACGTTTGCAGTTCTGCTACTACTAAATTCCAACTCTTCGATAAAATAACTTCCTACGGCGAGCCACAGTTCAATAAATAACTTCCTTCTAGCACAATTTGATTTAATGATATTTTACTGTTAATCGATTCTGATTTAAATTTGTTAATAAAATCAGTAGTGACTTAACGACCCATTGACGCTGGTTTCTGATAAAGAGAGCAAACGATTTTGCGCCGATCAAATCGGCATTAGAACATACTTTGTATAACCCATTTGAAATTGAAATGTGAGCTCCAATAAACATTCTATAGCATCAAACGATAATTTTATAACTTTATTTGGAAGTTTCACCATTATTGCAAAATTTTTTTAGAAACTTTTATTTAAATTTTGAAATAGACAAGAACTCAAGTGCCTTTTTTTAAATGTTTATTTTCTCAAATTAGATTTTTTACAAACATTTTTTTATACTGACAATTCAATTTTTTACATTATTTTTTTAAATGTGAATAAATTGAAATGAAATTGGCAACTTATTAAAATCAAAACTCGAAAGCCAATTGAAAATATTTATTAATTTCGACGGTTTAACCGTCATCGTCAGAACAAATGATTTTTCAAACGAAATTTACTTATATAGTACAGTTAATGATTATGCACCAATATGTAATCAGTACATCATTTAAAAACTCAACAAAGTTGTAGACAGTGCAGTTTTAACGTTAATTTTTGGATCCAAAGATCTTATATATAACGCTTCACATGTCATTCTCTCCCAATAATTTTTAAATTGAGTGCACAGAATTTTAAAGTGTTGTAAAGTTATATCTCATTTACAATGTCTTCTATGTTCTGCAATGTTACTTCCACCTTCATTGCGACTGTGTTCCTGGATTCTCTTACAGAGATGACATGAAGTCTCTCCAATGTATGTGGCGTTACACCCATTACATGTATATTGGTAAATGAGATCCGAACACAATCCCAATGGCATTGGAGATTTATTGCCGAACATGCTTTCAATTTTCTGGGTACGGGATATTACTTTTAAACTTATTACATTATCTAACGCTTTTGAGTATTGAAGATAAAATCGATTCTTTTGTCGGTCGGAAACCTCTAGCGTATAAACAAAATTAATTATCTTAATTATCTTTCAGTTTTTTTATTTAAAATTTATTTTTCAAATGTATTGTATATTTTTTTCTTTAAAGTTTTTTTTATTTAAAATGTATTTTTTAAATTTCTTAGATTTTTCTGTACACTCTCTGAGTGTTCTATTTAGAATATCTCACCTGTTGTACAGATAAAATAATTATTTAGCGTCGATAGTGATGCAAAATAACATTTATAATTGTGTTTTTATGAAACCTGTCTATGGTTTTCGCTACTTGTTTTCATTTAGCGATACATCAACAGGAAAACTAATCAAGCAGTTTCTTTTTAATTATTATATATTAATAGACTTTACAACTGTTTGACATTTTTTACTTTAGAGAAATAACAGATTTTCAATTATTAAATAAATCGATTATTAGTTATTGATTTTAAATTTAATTTATTTTGAATCTGTTAAAATATATATAATGAAATATATTACCTTAATATATATTTTAATTTTATAATTATTAGAGAATAACGTGGAAAATTTTTTATAATAACAATTTTTAAATGAAGTGTTATTTTTACTGGGTTTATATACATTCGCTCAGTTTATCTGTTATGTAGAAAAAACTTCCCTTAGTTTTCTTTATCTTTTTGAGCTGAATTTTGCAAACTTATTTCCCATTATATTTTATTTATAAATCAAAACATTTACTAATTAATTTTTCTAAAATTATTTAAAAAAGAAATAAAATTGACAATCGATAATATATAAAGATATGAGATATATAATCCAGATCATAAAGGCGAATTATAGTTATTCGTGTTGGACTAAAAACTCACCAAATACAAGTGTAGTGTTTTTTTATATATTATATACCTTGTTATAAATAAAAATTTTTAAGCATTGATCACAGAATCCGTTAGAGAAATATAGACAAAATATTTTTAACATAATATTTTTTTATATAATCGAAATTAGTAAAATTGAACGGCTGAAATCGTTCGTTTAATTTTACTTGCCAATTTTAAATTGATAATAATACTTGATTTATTTAGGTTGGTCAAAAAAGGTATGGATCGCTTTGACATCTATATTCAATAATGAATATCATTAAAAACTCTGTTACTTGAGGTAACAGCATAAGTATCCTCGAGGTAGTCAATCGCGTCGTTTGATAAAAAATTATATTTTTAATAAAATTATACTGCGAATTTTGACTTTTTGATGATTGAAAAAGTTTTATAGATTGATCTTGCTTAATTTTTGATTTTATATGAATTCTGTTCAGCAAATTATTTTTTTTTTTAATTTTACAAAATGATGAAAAAATATTTATATTGTTGATGTTGTGTTTCAATGTTAAATTGATTGTTGATTTTGGATTAAAGAATGCTTCATTAATATTATTATGAGAACTAATATATATTAAATATTGATATTTATTTTGTGCGAATTGTTTTTTTTTAATTTTCCGAATGTCAACTGATATAAATTGGTATTGTTGATGTTGTGTTTCAGTGTTAATTTGAGTGTAGAGTTGGGATTATGTCAGATGATTATTATTATGATCAGAACTAATTTATATTGAAATTTATGTCTTGCGATTTTTATACTTTACTTAAGACAAGATAAATATTTATATTATTTATGTATCAATGTTAATTTGAGTGTTGATTTTAAATGCTTGATTAATGTTATGAAAACTAATTTATATTAAATATTCAAAATTTATGTTTAATATATATGTTATGTTTAATTTAAAAAAATTATT
>MQRK01034359.1:0-10279 GCA_001938485.1 Girardia tigrina | reverse complement strand
TAATTAAAAATAATTTAATTTAATTTTAAAGTAAAAAGATTTAAAATAATTTTTGAATGTATTATTTATTTTTTTAATGTAATTTAATTTTAACCAATTAGATTCTTTATAATTTAATAGTTTTTATTAACAGATTTTCATTTATTGAAAATAATTAGTTTGAACTCAGAAAAAATTGATCAAGAGAGATGTCAAATAGTGAATGCGCTTGTAATATTAATAAATGTTGTAAACCTCATATTGATGTTGTTAATAATACTAATGATTTGGAAAATTATAATAATGACTTATAGATTCTTCTAATACTCTGGAGTATGAAATAACTCTGATAATCTTAGTAATAGTGATAAGTCTAATAATTCAATAATGGAAAAACAACTGTAACATAGATAATGATAATAATAGTCCAGTAATAGATGATCAGTAACTTTATAGTCAATAACGGTAATATACATAATATTAATGTTTAGACATAACCAAATATAGCGGTTAGTCTGTCAAGTCCAAATATGGATTCACTTTAGTTTTTAAGGGATCGAGCTAAGATGGTTTATAATCGAACACTTATGCGTATTCTGGGGGGGGTACTCGTCAGTTACGACTTCGTATTATTAATTCGTTTTGTTTCATCTCAGTAAAATACTTTTATTCACGATATTCATGCACAGACTGATTTTAATAATATTGCTGGTAATAATAATTCTAATAGATAAATCGTACAGGACCGAAATGGTGATAACAAGTTTTTGTTAATAAGAATAATAATGAATATCTTCAACTCTTATTTAATGACTATAACTTTATCGGAGTTACTTTCGTTTCATCTTGATGTTCAAAGGGTCAAGGGTGGGTTAAGATGATATTTAAACATTGACATACATCCGAGAAATCGCAAAATAGATTGCGGATTATAACCAGTTTTCCGACATCGCATGTAAATAACTCTTTTGTATGTATAATTGAAAGATATTGATGATAACTAATATTAAATGAATTTAAAGAACCTTGTGAGGATGGTCTGGGTCGCGCCGTTGATATCACTCCGAGCGATCGCCATTTTTTCTCATGAGATATACTTTGTTTCAAATCAATCTTATAGATTTATAGCCTAATAATATTAATAGTATAGTATAATCTGTTTTATAATTATATCATTAGTTTATTAATAAATTCAAGTTTAAAATGTATCTCAGCGATAATGCTCGGCCTGCTATTGTAGCACCTCGCTCCTGCGTAAAGATCCTTTTTCCTGAAATTGGAATGCAAATAAGAAGAGGATCAGTTTAATTTACGTATATTGCGTAGTTGTATTCCTTAGGCGCTAGAACTACCAACCGGATTGTTATATATGTATGAATTATAAATATTTGAACTATAAATAAATGTTCATTGTTTAAATGCGTGTGATAATGCGCTCAGTTTAATAAATACAACTTGTCTATTTTAGTTTTGTTTTTCAACACTTAATGACTTATCAATGGTCACGAGGATTGATCTGAACCTGGATGACTCGGAAGATGCAGAATTATGTATATTATCTTTTGAAGCAAAATGTAGAACAAAGAATATCAACGATAAAGAAGATAGAAATTATCAGGCGGATTTATTCATGAAAAAATATGGAATGACGGCTCTAAAAAAATCAAAAGTTTAATACATCCAAGGATTTTATCGGAGGTCAAATACGAAGAAATAAAAATCTGTATTATGTATTATATTGCTCCCAAAGTGAGATTATTGATTGCTGAAAGAAAACGATTTTTGGAAGCTGTTCAAATGCCTGATGAACCTATTAATATTTACTATTCAAGATTGAAGAGGTTAGCACAATTTTGCAAATTCGATAAAATGAATGGAGAAGATGATATGCTACTTTTGAAGTTGGTTTCAGGTTTACATTCATCGGAAATGAAACGTACAGTGTTACAGGCAAATCAGATTAAGGAGATGACTGTTGAAAAAACTGTGGATTTTATTCAAAATCAAGAGAAAATCGAAATCTTTATGGATGACACAAAGAACGTTGATGTTGACTATATCGATAAAAATCAAAAAAATCAGGTCCGTTCAGGACAACAATGTGGATATTGTGGAAGAATCGACACTCGTGGAAAATGTCTAGCCTTTGGCAAAGTCTATTATAAATGTCTGAAGAATAATCATTTGGCTTCTCAATACCGGGAAAAGCCAACGCATTCCTTGAAATTAGAAGAAAATAAAATTGATGAGAAATGTTTTGCTGTTAGAAAAGGAGAACTTTGTAAAATGCTCATTAATAATGTTGTGCTTCCGATGCAATTGGACACAGGAGCTTCTATTTCCATATTAGCACGAAATTTTTGGATGAAAATTGGAAAGCCAAATCTAAAGAGATCTGAGAAAAAACTGAGGATATACGATGGTACTTTGTGAAAATTATGGGATAAATGGAAGCTTTGGTTGAAATGGAGAACAAATTTAATGCCCCAAATTTTTTCATCACTATGAATGATAAAGCTCACGGACTCATTGGTACAGATCTTATCAATATGTCAGAATTGAATGTCATTATCAATCACGTTAAGTACGAAAAGCTTGGACAAGTCGATTGCTACGAAGCCAGAATACGTTTTAAAGAGGGAAGTCACCCATGTTACTTTGAAACTAGAAATCTTCCAATTTATATTCAGTCTTTGGCAATGAACGAACTATTGGAAATGGAGAAGGCTGGAATCATCTCCAGAGTTGAAGGGGGTTTCGAATGGGCATCTCAAATTGAATTCGCCAAGAAGTCTGACGGATCTGTTAGGATTTGTGGGGACTATAAATGGGAGTAAACAGCCGAATTCGTTGTGATTCGTACCCAATTCCTAATAATGAAAATCTCTAAGTAAAATGTCTCGAATGAAAAAAATTTGCTAAACTTGACTTGTCAGATGCCTACTGGCAAGTGCCACTGGATGAATTCTCCAAATCAATCACGACCATCAAAGATCATGGGACATCTCATTGGTGATATATCTGGAGTCATTATTTACCAAAATGACATTTTAATGAGGGCTACTGATTCAAAATCATTGGAAGAACTCAGTCGAAAAGTCTATTTACGCCTTAAACAAGCCGGTTTTTCAATCAATTTGGTCAAATGCATTTCGATGGTTGATGAAATATCATTTCTGGGATACAAATTGGACAAAAATTGAATAAAACCGGATGAATCCTTAGTACAAAAAATACTGGCTATTGAAACACCGAGTAACAAAAATGATCTTGAGCGTTTCTGTTATGTTGTAACTTTTATAAATTATTTTTGTTGTTGTAACTTTTTAAAATTATTTTTAGTTTTGAGTTTTGGGCAATGTTTGGATTGTAAGTCTCGATGTTAAATTGTAAAAAATGTGTTGTTTTTGTGTAAAAAAGAATTATTATTAATATGAAATTGAAAATAACCATTATAATTTTTTATCTGTAATTTTTTATGTAAAAGGAATAATTAGATTTGATGGAAAATTTCATTTACGAATACTTATTGTTAAACTTATTTTTGATACCAATTTGGAGTTTGAAATTAATTATTATTTTAACTAATAACGTCTATATTTATTTCAGTAATTATAATTTTTATTTGATGTTTGTTTGAATGAGCTTTTTTAAAAAAATGGATTACAAAATATATTTATTTGAATTTGGAATTATTTTTGCTGTTAAGAGTTTATTTCTTCGTTTTTAACGATAAGCAAGGTAAATTAATATATTAATATGGGTTGTGGAGTTACTAAATTATCAATTGTTAAGAGCAAAGCAGAACAATCAATAAATTTACAATGCCCACAGATAATCGCCATGTTAATCGGATCCATCGGTTGTGTTGAACATATCCCTCAAGTGATTAATTCGGATGCTGAGAAAATTCAGGAGAAAATATCGAAAGGAAAGAAAGAGCCGATGACTGTTAAAAAGATTGAACAAACTCCTTCAAAAGAGAATATAAACGTCCAATCGATTATCTCTGAAAAAGACGTACCCCCACAAATTCCACAGTTTCCTTGAGTTAGTGAATTTTTATTCTAAATTTGTAGAAAACTTTGCAGTTAAACTGGCACCTCTCTATGAATTAAAATGCTCAAACATATTCAAGTGGACTAACGAACACCACAAATGCTATCTGAATTTAAAATAAATCCTTGCTTCATAACCTGTGATAAAGCCTTATGATCCAAACAAAGAACTCACACTGATAACAGATGCTTCTGAAATTGCTATTGGATCTATTTTAACACAAAATGACCCTCCGATTTTATACATTTCTAGGAAATTATCTAAAGCTGAAGAAGCATATAGCATAATTGAAAAAGAATCTCTTGCATTGGTGTTGGAAGTACGCAGGGCCAGAAACTTTCTTCTCGGTCGAAAGTTTAATTTGATTACTGATCATGAACCACTTAAGTTCTTATTCCATCCAAACAAGGAAATATCAAAGATGACATCTGTGAGGATTCAAAGATGGACAATTGATTTAATGAGTTTTGATTTTGAAATCAAGCACCTCAGTGGTAAGACAACTAACATGTGGATGCTCTTAGTAGATTAAAATTTTCTAAAGAAAATAAAGAGAGAGATTGTGAAGTGGATGTGAATCAATTGATGCATTGGAACAACAAAGACGTTTCGCTGAAAGAAATAAAAGAAGAAATATTACAAGACTCATTTTTATTCAGAATTAAACAAAGAATTACGAAGAACCAATGAAATGGATGTTCAGTCAAAGAAAAGCAATTTTCGAAACAGTGACAGGCTCTCTGTATTAAAGATGACGTCATTCTGCGACAAACAAGTCTAGTAATTCCGGAATGTTTGAGAAGAGTGATCAAGGCAGCCCATTCAACACATCAAGGTGTTCGAGCAACAAACTTTATTATTAAAAATGTGGCATGGTGGCCTAACTTTTCACAAAACGTTTAAGACTTTATAAGAAACTGTCCAGAATTTAACCAGATTAAGAACCCAAGAAACAACAGTTTAGATAAATGACCTGAAGAATCACAAGCCTGGCATCGAATTCATATGGATCATGTCTATATTCCAGACATTGGATTTGGTAGATTCCTACAGTGGTTGGTCAGAAATCGCTAGAGTAAAAGATCGTTCAACGGAAACAAAATCAATACCCTGAGAATTATATTTGCCAGACAAGGTGTTTCATTTACATTGGTCACTGACAATGCTGCTAAATTTTAGGATTTTACTGTAATATGATTTTACTGACTGGTTACACTGCATTGACTGTAGGCCATACAAAAGTCCTCCATATCACCCTGAATCAAATGGTATATCTGAAAGAATGGTCCAAACTCTCAAGAAAGCAATGAAGATATGGAGACCACAATGGGGAAATTTTGATGCATATCTTGAAAAATTCTACTAAACTATCAAGCAATACCTCATGAACAATGTAAAAAGTCTGCGGCAGAAATGATGGGACGGCAAATTAGGCCATGCCTAAATATGGTCATGCCGCTAAAATAATTGCACAAAAAGGAAAAAAACACTTTTATTATCGAACGGAACAGTTTTCAAATACCTCAGCTTGCCCATGCAGACCAAATCAAATTTGTTAGGGGTTCTTTTTGGTGAACTGTAAATTTTTGATATTTTTAAATTAAAAACCATACTTATATTTGAGATAAATTAAAAATAATGTTCTACTAATTAAAATGAAGTAACTTTTTATAAAAAAAATTTATGTTTATAGATAATATTTTACTAATTAAAATGAAATAAGGTTTCATAAAAAATAGTGTAATGATAATATTTTACTAATTAAATTGGAACAACTTTTATAAAAATTAGGTTTTAAAAAATTACAATAAAAATAACAGCTTCGGAGTTAAAGAATATTGTAAAGAAGATTTTGATATATATTGTAACAATATTTAAAATAAAAATCATAATGATTGTTGAATTTAATTGTCAACGGAAAAGTTTTATTAAAAAAATAATTTATTGAATATTTTAAAATCAAGTTCTAAAATAAAAATCATAATGTTTTATTGAAGTTAATTGTTCACGGAAAGTGGATGTATTTGAAATGTTTTTATACATTTAGTAAATATTTGTGCAGTATGTGAATGAGAGAAATGTTTGAAATGATTTTGTTATTTTCTCTCATTATTATGCATACTTCTACATGCAAATGTTTAATATTGTGCTGTTGATGAAATTCTATTTAGAATCAATTTAAATGTTTTGTTCTGATTTTAAAGAAAAATTTTAATCAGCAGACAACAATTTATCAATATGCACGATTTTGGAATGTATTTTAAATGTTTTTATACATTTAGTAAATATTTGTGCAGTATGTATTTACTAAAATATGTATTTACATTTTCCCTGGTGGCCCTTGAAAATCTGAGGGAGCAGTTATAAATTTCGTTTCAAGCCGTACCGATATCCGCAGCAGGTCTCCAAGGTGAGCAGCTTATAGTCTTAGAACAATGTAGGTAAGGGAAGTCTGCAAATTAGATCCGTACCTTCGGTAAAAGGATTGGCTCTGTAAATATAAATATTCACATAAATATTCACATAGTAAATATTCACATACTGCACAAATATTTACTAAATGTATAAAAACATTTCAAATACATTCGAGAATCGTTCATATTGATAAATTGTTGTCTGTTGATTAAAATTCTTCTTTAAAATCAGAACAAAACATTTAAATTGATTCTAAATAGAATTTCATCAACAGCACAATATTCCACATTTGCATGTAGAAGTATGCATAATAATGAGAGAAAATAACAAAATCATTTCAAACATTTCTCTCATTAACATACTATCACCTTAAAGAGATACTTTCAATAAAATAATTCAATACTAAAAGTGGTCTCTCAAAACACTACTATTGAACGTAGTGATAAGTTTTATGCCAACCCTCAGACAGATATGGCTACAGGTGGACCTATAGCCGATATTTGCGTTCAAATTGTCAATGATCAGAGGTTGTACAGTTCACATTAATTCACACATTTTGCTGTGTTCTTCATCGACGTGTGAGCCGAGTGATCCATCGCTTAAAGTGGTATACGTTATATACAGATGCTTTTTATCGCGATCCATATTCAATTTTAAATCAATCTATTACTAGAGACCCCTTTTTTCGGGGTATCATAATGATGTCCTATAAATCTAAAAAAATTTTTGTACCAAACAAATCGAAAGCCTGTTCAAAAATAAATCTAATTCACAGTTACGATTACGTTTGCGACACGTGATGACGTAGGATCCTGCCAGGCACTAATTACAAAAGCATAGAAGTTTATTACCTATAAAATAGAAAATATAAAAAATAATTTTATTTATTATTATTATTAACAAGAAAAATTTTAAACATGCCTTAATGCTTTTTTTCATATAATAGTTTGTTTAATTTTTCATGCAGTTACCTACTATTCTTAGAATCGTGTGTGAACTTGGAAAACAGTGCGGTACACTGGTAATTTCTGTTAAATTTTACCAAGTTTCTATGTATATGATTTATATAACGTATATGGATACATACACACATCCAAGCAACATTTGAATATTGGGGTTTCACTGTATATTCATATATATAATATATATATCATAATTTTTTTAGAGTGTGTATGAAATGTTTTTTTGATTAGAGATGTATCCATATTTTAATTTTTTAGTTAATCATTATTTTTTATTATTTTTTTGCATTTTGATTGTTGTGTGTGTTTGTGAATTGGGGAGAAGAATTTTTGTTTTATTTCGAATTGTGAGCTCACTCGAAAAGATGTTTTTTTATATACGGTAAACGCCAATCTTTCTATCTTATTTCTTTTTTTTGTAAATTTTAAATGTCGTTTCTTTATTAATGGAAAAATATTTTTTAATTTTTTTATGTATTGTTTTCCATAAATTAATTATTATGGCATTTGTATTTAAATTTTAAATACAATAAACCAATTGAGTAATTAGTACTCGCGTTAGAAATAATACTAATTGATAGAATAATTATTATATATACTACTGCGTTAAAAAAGGAAAAGATACTTTAATACCTTAAAAAGGAAGAGCTGTTGGTTGCCGATTCTTTTTTCTGAGTTATAACTGAAATTTCGATATTAACTGATATTTGATTGCGTTACAAAATTAAAACTGTTAGAATATTGTACCGATTTTGCAAAGGGTTTTTTAATACATTTTGTTCATAATAGCAATTGTTCAGTTTTAAATTTTTTTTTGCGTATAATTCGGAGGAGTAGTTTGGGAATGAGATTGTAAAAAAAAATTTTGAGACGTTTAAAATTCACAGCCTGTTCCTTTTGAAATATAACACTAATAAAAGTGTTTCTTGGCGATACATAATTGTAAGTATCTCATAAATTTATTTTTTTAATTAATTTATTAATTTTTACTCATTTATTTAAATTGAAAATGGATTTTAAAAAAGTCACAGGAAAAGAAACGAAAAGTAGATGACGAAGGGCGTATTTTTAATGATACTTTTTCGTGCAATCAAAAACAGTAGAAAAAGCTTTTTCTGCAGTATGTACAGAAACAATAGCTGCATTGAAAGAATATAATATACATCGTCACTATGACACAAAACATGCTGCATTCGCTTCCCAAATGAAAGAAAGGGAGTGGCTAAAAATATTTGAATCATTACCTCGAGCTATACAACCTTAACATAATTTTTTATGAAACAGAAAAAGGTTAATGAAAACTATACCTTGGCAAGTTACAAAATTGAAAATTCTCTGGCTAAAAGAGGAAAACCGTTCACCCCGATGGCAATATGATTAAAGATTGTCCCATGGAAGCAGTGACTAAAATATATCGAGAAAAAAATTAATGTTTAAAATGGCAAATCTTGCACCAAATACAATTTTTCGACGTGTTGAACATATAAGAAACAATATTTTTAAACAAACAATTAATAAAGTACAAAGTTTCATTTGGTACACTTTGGCTTTGGACGAATCAACTGATATTTGTAATACCGCACAGGTTGTGGTATTTTGCTTGGCGATCACAATAATCTTAACGTTACGCAGGAATTAGAATCACTTTGTCGCATGCATGGCACTACAACAAGAGATTGCATTTTCAAGGAAGTTGAAAAACCATTAAATGATTATAAGTTAGATTGGAGTCGATTATAATGCATTACAATTGATAGCGGAAGAAACATGGCTGGTATAAAAAAGATTTGGTTGGATAAATCTCAAAAGCGTGTAAAATTAGAAAATCAAAACCAATGTTTTTTTCACTGTATGATCCACCAACAATCAATTTGTGCAAAATATATTGATATGAGCTGTGCATTGAAGTCTGTCATTTCAATGGTAAACTTTATTCGTGCTCATGCACTTAATAATCACAAATTTTGAGCTTTCCTTGAAGAATGTAATTCCGAATATATAAATAAGACATACTACCCCACTTGTCGTTGGCTTACTTGTGGAAAAATTCTTTTCCGTTTCTTTAAACTCAGACATGAAATTGATATTTTCCTTACCGAGAAAGACCTTTCTGAACCACTTTTGTCAAATCGTGAATGATTCTGGAAGTTCGAAATTTTTGCAGATTTGGTAAATCATATGAACAATTCAAATTTAAAATAATTTAATTGGCAATTTTTATTGTTAATTTTAATATTAAATGCAATTGTGTTGGGATTCTGTAAATAGGAAAAATATAAAATATATAAAATTAGTATACCGCTCTCCTAAATAAAAATAAATTTAAAAATAAATAAATAAAGAAATCAAATAAACAGGACGGATAATCCCATTTTAACCTTCCCTTTGTTTGAGCACGTTGCTCAGGGACGCGAGGCGGTTAATTGGGATAATAACAATAAAGAAATATATAGGTATATAAACCTTATAAAAATAAAATTAATAATTTAGATAAATATTAAATAAATAATAATTATTTACTTTATTTTTTAGTATATTATTATTATTATTACTATTATTATATTTAATATTCCTTCATAATATTATTAGTTTTATCTTTATTTTATTATTATTATTATTATTAGAATTAAAATTATTATCCCTTTTTGGCGAGTTTTTCTTTCCTCCGCAGGGACCCATTCATTATGAGGGTACTCCTGTTTTGGGCGGAGAAGTTCGCCAAAGGATTGTTTTATTAAAATTCAAAAAAAATATATAAATAAAATTTATATATTATTACTATTATTATTATTATTATTATCATTATTATTACAATTATTTTATTTATAAATATATCATTAAAATTATTATCATTATTATTATCA
>MQRK01034269.1:0-12846 GCA_001938485.1 Girardia tigrina | reverse complement strand
TTCCCCAGACCTCGCCCCGACGGATTACCATCTCTTCCGCTGCCTTTCAAATGAAATGAGGGGTCTTAGCTTCGAAAATCAGGATCATCTTGAGAATTGGCTCAACAACTTCTTCGAGATTCGACTTAATGATTTCTGGCGAAATAGAATCAACAAACTGGTGGAAAGATGGGAAGAAGTAGTGAACAATGAAGGAGAGTACATAATTGATTGAAGTGTTATTATTTTTGCTGTTAAAATTATATGATTTCATTGAAAATAAATGTTTAAAAAACGACGGGAACTTATGCAACAACCCAATATATAAATATTTATACATATAAATTAAATATATTAAAATTCAATACGCCAAGCGTTCCGACCCCAATCGAAATTTACCAACGACAATAAAGCAAAGTTTTGTGTGCGTTGGAATAGCGATCTTATCATGTTGGAAAGAGTAGCATCTACATGGCTACTCGCTTCCTGTATTGAGTGAAACTCACTGACTTTTTTGAAAGCACAAATGCTGCATCCAGTAAAGTACTGTCACTCTCCAAATATTTATTGGACAACAAATTATCATTCTTCTGCAAAGATGATAAGGCCCATAAAAGACAACACAAAAAGCATTTAATCTAGGGTAGTTGGTGAAAAAAGAACACGTCTTTTAGTTATTATAAAACCAGCTTGACTGAAGCCTCTCTCTGATGTTCCAGCAACTTTTTTTAGTTGAAAGTTCAATAAAGCCTTATTTAGAAGTTCGAAAAAATCATTAGAAAATGTAAGAAATGATATTTAAAATATTCAACAATGGCAATGAAGTTATCCTAAATGGCATCAATAAGTGACTATTGGATGATTCGATTAGCTTTCTGACAGAATTTCGTCGAGCCTCAAATGATTTGTAGAGTGACAGAACTTCAAAAATCCACCGTGTCCTTTACTGGATGCAGTATTTGCGCTTTCAAAAAAATCAGCAAGTTTCACTCAAGGAAGCTTACTTACAGGAAACGAGTAGCAAGTCTTGTCATTCGTGATAAATTGTTGGCGCGGCCTTAACTTATTCATTTCGCTGCTGTTTTCCTGGATCCTCGGGCTAAAAATTCGTCCCCTTTTCTGATCTCTGAGCAACGGTCATTCGCTCTTCAGTACATAAAAGAGACTTTGAAACTAAATCAACCATTCATTGATATAAATGAAAGTGTCGTCACTTATTTTCTCACCTATAATTTGTTTAAGAGTTATAGGTTTATTAAAAAGGATTATTTACATTCTAGTTTTTTTTACATTTTTGTATATAGTCTCTCGACTTATTTTTAGCGTAACTTCTTCTGCAACACAAGAGAGAGACATCAGTGAAGCTGGTTTTATAATAACTAAAAGACGTGTTCTTTTTTCACCAACTACCCTAGATAAAATGCTTTTTGTATTGTCTTTTATGGGCCTCCCATCTTTAAAGAAGATTGATAATTTGTTGTCCAATAAAGATTTAAATTCGCGTTAATTCGGATTGTTATAAAATACATTCGGGTCGGGTCGGGTTGCATTATAATAAATCTGGGTCGGGTTGGGTTCGGGTTTGACTCATGAAAATTCGGGTTGGGTTGAGAGACTGTTAAGGATGAACGCCCATCTCTAATTCACACATACTAACTGAAAACTTGACAAGAATAAAAAAATATCTTTTTTTATTTTTATCAGTTAGTTTTACTTCATTTTATTTAATATGAGTAAAACAATACTTCGGTAGTCAAAGGGTTAAACTAAAAAATAATTTCAATATATTATTTATGATATTTTAATTTAATTTTAGAGTTAGTTATTTAAATTTTAAAATTGATTAAATAATCCGACATTTTAAAATATCAATCAACACCTTGATATCCAAATTTGTGATACTTTTTGACGCAATATTATTACATCACTCCGAAGGTTCTGTTCCAGCAACTTTTTTTAGTTGAAAGTTCAATAAAGCCTTATTTAAAAGTTCGAAAAAATCTTTAGAAAGTGTAAATAAAAAATTCTACATTGATTTATTGATTGTGAAATTTGATCTTTTTGCTCATCGGGAAGGAGTTCGACTTCAGATAATTCGTCATCTAGCGACGCTAATAGAACGAAGAGAAAAAATGAAAACAAAGATAAAATCAATCATTCACAGGTATCAATATTATACCTTGCTCTGACTTCTCTATTCCCATATCAACACAGTTGATATCGAGTTCATCATCACTCATGCCTGGTGGTCGACAGAAGTATCGTACGCGCGAAATCACATCTGTCGCTGTCTCAGAGAAGAATTTGTAATCGGACAGAGGGAATGTTGGGCAACAAGGTAAACTGACCTTTACGCGCTGAGGTAACAGCATTTGGGACACTGTTTATTAAGACAAAACAGTAACAAACATACACTCGTTAGCACAAATGAAAAGACATTAAGATAACGCAAGATAGATTCTGTCTTTACGATAACACAAATGTGATAATACCTTCCATTTCCCCGCTCGTTATATGAAGCTCTTCTGTCAATAATTCCAATCGTGAATACAGACTACGAGTCAAGTCTTTCTTTAATGCCTAAAAATCGATTGATTCATTTTTTACTATGTAGTTTTGGAAAGTTTTTTATTAGTCATAATCAATATAAGATATGCAGTAAAATCAATAAATAATACTTGTCTACATAAGTTTTGTCACTTATCAATCTTAGCTTAAACATCTAGTCAAGTTCTCGAATTGCCTTATCATTTAACGTTTTATTGTCTCTATGTCATCCAAGTGCCACCCTGTATGACCCTTTATCATTTTGGAAATGAAGTAAAATAGCAGAGTTATGTCTGTCAAATAGAGAGGGTGATATTGAGTTGTGATAGAATAACAAACCAAACATTAATGATCAGATGACAACAACTTTAACTATACAATTGCTTAAACGGCTTCAGTTACTAATGTCTCAATAGATCCCTCACAAAAAACCAGCCAATATTCACATACAAACATCAACTTGAATCTCTCGTAACAAAGTTCATGTATACATTGGACAGTCTACCTATTATGGATAATATTTTCTAAAAAATTTGTTTCTTCATTCCTGTGTCAGATTTTATGTAATATCAGTAACGATTATGCAATTAATATTGATTTGTGTGAAAAAAATATGGGATGAGAGCTCTAACTCTGTGAATAAAATAATAAACAAGCAGGCACTGAAAGAACTTATTAAATTTGGCGCCAAAAATGTACCTTTTCTTTTTAATGATGAATGGTACATCCATGAAGACGGCGTCGCAATGGGTTCACCATTAGCAATAACTGCGGCATCAATTTTTATGAAGTCACTTGAGGAAAAATGAATACATACCCTGGTGAAAACCCTGTGTTGTATAAGAGATATATAAATGATGTCTTTTGGTTTTCAGAAATCAATCCCTCATAGAACCATTCCTAATATTCACGAATGGTCTTCATCCTAATATTAAATTTACCACAGAATTAGAAGTAAATAATAAACTTCCCTTTCTGGACATTCTTGTCACTAGGATGAATGGAGGCTATAAAACTGAATTATTCAGAAAGGCAACAGACACAGGTCTTTACACAACACCACAAAGTTTTTGTGAGGAAAAATATAGAGAGAGTATGATAAAAGGCCTTGTTCACAGAGTTTGGAATTTGTCGACCATTTTTGAAATTGCAAATCAGGGTTTAAATATTCTTAAAAGGCGCTTGAGGAACAATATGTATACAAACAAGCAAATAGAACACAGCATTAGTGTAACATTAGACAAATTATGTACAGATGCACGAGTTAAAAAAATTAAAAGAAGAAATTAGTGAAGAATACAAACAAATCATTAAAATACCATATTCTGAAGGATTTAGAGCTTTTAAGAAGAGTATTTGTAGAACAATTACGTGGTGTGATCCATTAGTCCTTAAACTCGACAAGAAAGCAAAGTCCAAACAACTTTATTTTTTCAGAATCAGTACATGACATCAAAGTAAATTATTTCTCAATGTATGAGCCGTGTACATCAATACTCAAGCACCAACGAGCAACAAGCTCAGAGAACGCATTTTTGTAAAAATTGGGAGGCAAAGAATTGAGAATATCAAGGACTTTCTCCTTGAGGACATCAACTGAATGACAGTGAACACCTTTCAAATGTTTTTTTAGGTGTTTAAACAACGCAAAATAACTTGGGGCTAGGTCAGGGCTATAGGGGGGTGGGAAACCAACTGAAAGCCACAGTCATCCACAGCAGTCAAAGTTGCTCGCGAAGTGTGAATGAGTGCATTGTCATGAAGGAGCCACAATGGGATCCATCTTGGCTTCCTACGAGACTTTCTCACATCGCGAAGTAATTCAACATAATACTCACTATTCATTGTCAGTCCTTTCTCAAGGAAATAAATTTCAATAATGCTATGGGAATCCCAGAACACAGTCAGCATTGCTGCTCGCTTGTGCGAGGTGCCGCTTCGAAGTTTTCGAGGAGCACTTTCACAGGGGAAGCACCACTCAGAAGATTGACGCTTGCTCTCAGGTACATACAAGCTCACAAGGGTTTCATCTTATGTAACGGTGTTGTTTATGATGCGATCACCATGAGTGCGAAGCAACTCTAAATTGGCAATGCAACACTGCAAACGTTTGTCGCATATTTCACCGGATAGGAATCAAGGAACAAAACGTGAACAAAGTTTGCGAACTCCAAATGATTGCAGAATATCATATGTAGAATGGTAGCTGATGGATAGATGCTGTGCAAGTTCAAGGATGCTTATTCGTCTCTCTTCCGACACGATCTTCATGCACAAATCACTTTTCCCTGGTAAAATTTCACATGGTCGTCCTGATCTCTCAGCATCAAAAACGGATTGTCGGCCATGTTTAAAGTCTCTGATCCAATTATACACTGTTGCATGTGATGGGCACTGGTCATCGTAAGTTTCCTGCAACTGCTGCAAAACATCGCAGCTTTTAGTATTGCGCAGGAGCAGAAATTTTATCACGCTGCGATATTCGACGTTACTGTCCATGTCTACAGTAAAAAGTGGAATCATGGCTGCACCCACCACTCACACACACAGGTTTGGTATGGTGAGTCATATCTGTAACCAATGATAGCTCATCTATTTATAGTACAACGGAATATACGTCTTAATCTTATTTATCAACGAATCTAAGGAGATCGCACCACGTAGTAGTGCCAAAGTAGTTTCTATCATATCTAAAGTTCAAAGTTTCCGCTCAAACAAATCGAAAACAGTTTGTGGTTTGCAAGCTAATCTGGTTTATAAATTTGATTGTCACGGGTGTCAAAACTCGTACATTCGTATCGTTACAAAAACAAGTGGAGAAGGCAACTGTTGAAGCTGAGCGCAGAATACACGAACCGATAGTAGGAGGCGACTTCAACTGCAGAGAAGAGAGGAAGTATCGGGTGGTACTTTAGTTCAACAGTAACATCGGAGAATGGTGATCATGTTATTGATCTCACAGATGCATGTAATTTGCGAGTATAGAACACCTTCTACAAGCACAAACTGGCGCAGAGAACTAGTTGGACACACCCAGCAACGAAGCAGCGCTTATTACTGGACCTGTTTTTAACACAAAAGAGCCGCTCCAACAGGATATCAAATGTCAAGAGTTATCCAAACTTTGACTGTGGATCGGATCACGACTTAGTCGTATTAACCTTATGGGTTAAAAATCATGGCAAGAAAAGACTCAAGCTTGCTAATGATCGAAGGAAGAAGTTCAAAGGAAAGGTTGACAGATGTTCTCTGATAAACAACAAAGACGCAATCAGTAGAGACATTATTAAATTATTACAAAAATTTTAATTATTATTTGATTCATATTACGAACGACAGTTTTGTGAATCTCTTCTAATCTCTTCTTCTATCATTACAACATAGCCAATGATCAAGAACCTTCCTTGATCCAAGGTTCCTTTCCAAGACTCATTTGCGAGTGCTAGCTAATCCGGGTTTTGAGATTACGATTTGTCTCTCCGATGTACGAGTCTTGACACACGTGACAATTAAATTTATATACCCGATTAGATTGCAAACCACAAACTGTTTTCGATTTGTTTGAGAGGAAACTTTGAACTTTGGATGTGACAGAGACTACTTCGGCACTACTTATTGTCCTACAATTTTTTTTAATATAAAAAAAGCTTTAATCAATTTATATTCAAAATATTAAACTTGCATTCACAAGACTCAATACATACAGTAGGGGACACATTATTATAACCACCTGATATTTTCATGCTTTTTTATTTTAACCTCCGTATTTTCTCATGTTTTGATTTTTTCAAGTAAATCATTTTATTCTAAATCAAACATTTATGTTTTTAAATATGGTATGTATCGTTTTTATAATAAAAAAATTATTTATTACAATTAAACATGATCTGTTGCTGTCTGACAGGAAAATAAATTAATTATCTGACAGATTAATAAATTTCTTCTTACAGATTATTTTTTTAGTATCCTAAGGAATACAAAGACATCATTCGTAGTCACGGGTAAACACTATGATCTGTCCTCTACTGTTGTGACAAAAGTTGACACTTTGTTATCAGTGGAAAGTTTTCAACTAGGCAGATAGCCACTTTGTGCAACATTCATCATGCAAGTGTCATCAACATTAAAAAACGAATAACAGCAGGTGTCCCTTCAACATCCAGAGTTGGCAGATGTGGTCCAAAACGAAAAACAACTGAACAGGACGATTAGGTTACAGAATGATTAGAAAAAGTAACCTTCTGTCAGCAAAACAAGTACAGGGTCAGCTCGTTGAACGTGGTATCAATATTTCAGCACGTACAGTTCGCAGACGACTGAATGAGGCCGGCTGCAAATCGGTGAAGCCAATCCGAAAACCAAAGCTGACCTCAGCGATGAAGTTTAAACGTCTACAATTTGCTCGACAGTACCTAAACAAGCCAATCGAGTTCTGGAGAACAGTGTGTTTTAGTGATGAAACAATTTTTGAATGCCAATCAACAACAAGGGGACGTGTCTGGCAAACACCAGGAAATCAACCAGTGGTGCGTGAAGCCGTCAAACCCCCAACCAAAGTCATATTTTGGGGTGTTATCAGTTCAAAAGGTCCTGGAAGTTTGCATATTGTCGATGGTATGATGGAATGAATGTTTTGTGCGAACGGATGCATCCTCAACTGATGGAATGGTTTGGTTCAGCTGAAAACTGTGTTTTCATGCATGATTCAGCTCCATGCCACAAGGCTAGGGTGGTGACTCAATTTTTGGAGACCAATCATATCAATGTCCTTCTTTGGCCTGGGAATTCTCCTGACTTAAACCCCATAGAAAGCATATTGGGTATTATGAAGGAGAAACTCAGCCAAATTACTCATACAACAAAGGATCAGCTTATTTCGAACGTCCTCCGCAATTGGTTTCGTGATGATGAATTTCAGCAGAAGCTTCAAAACTCTATTGATAGCATGCCTAGACGTCTCCAGGCAGTAGTAAGAGCTAAAGGAGGACAAACAAAATATTAAATTGTTTAATTTATCATTTATTGAACTCACTTTACTTATTCTATGAACAATAAAACATTTATAATCAGGTATGTACATATTTAAATTTTGCATTCTGGAATAAAACATGTATTTCTTACCTTTTTGATTTTCTAATATATTGATCATTTTCTAATAGAATTGTGGTAATTTTTCAGTATAAGGTTTAAAAGTTGTCACATTTTCTTAAGAGGTGATAAAACAAACACAGAAAGTATCAAAACTATGACTACATTTGCTAATAACCTTATAAATAATGAGAAAACCTAAAAAACATGAAAATATCAGGTGGTTATAATAATTTGTCCCCCTTTCTACTTTACTTTGATTAGTCGAAGCATCTATAGTGTGGTGAGTGTGGAATGGAATGGAAGGAAATGGAACTGAAATTCCTTGGTTAGCAGTATAAATACTATACTTATCAGATGCAATAGAATATTTATTTTCGAATTCGCTCTTCTCAAGAACCTCCTAGCAATTCCGAAAGGATCGAAGTTATCCGATTCTGAGAAAGATAAATTAACGAAAAGAAGAACTGTGATAAAAGAAACCGGAAAAATTTCGGAGGAATTTGGATGCTTACCTGACTTGGTGAACAGATATCTCAGCAATCCCGTCAATTATGGTACAAAAATCAAGTGTTCGATCTCCTCAGCTTACATCTCGTACAATGTGCACCATAATTAAGGAAGCATCAAATTTAACAAATTCCAGCAGCCAAATTAAAAGTGACCTTCAGTTAAACGTTACACCAAGAATAATCCGTCAAGTTTTAACATCCAGTGACTTAGATAGAAGAAGCAAAATGAACCCCGTAGCAGCTTCGACTGAAACTCACAAATTTCATCGACTCCAATTCGCTCAAGCGAATATGGCTGCTCATTGAGTAGAAGCACTGACTGGACTATTTATCAACTGTATTACAGATATTCAAATTTTACGTTTCAAGATATATTGGGAGTAATGAAAAGAAGTGGAACTTGGATGGTCCCGACGGTGCGAAGCATTATTGGCATGATTTACATTATTTTTAAGACGAAATTTCGGACGTCATATTGTCATGATTTGGGTGGCCTTTAGTGCAAATGGAAAGCTTCCTTTAAGATTTATTCGTTCAAAAATGAACTCACATACCTACCAAGTCCTCGAAACTTATCTACTGCCATATATTCAGCAACACAACAACGTATCCTTTATTTACCAACAGGATAACGTTCCAATACACGTCAGTCACAGTACAAGAGAAGGGTTTTCTGCGAATAATATCTCAACTTTAAATTGGCCGACTCGGTTTCGATGGAGAATCTCTGGGAAATCCTGGCACGACATGTTTATGCATATAACAGGTATTATTCGACGATTTGATATCTGAAAGAGGCGATTTCGAAAGCATATGATGAAATAGGTCTAAATGTACTACAAATCCTTGTTGAAAGCATGCCCAATATAATTTTCAAGTGATTCAGTCTTGGTGAGTCGCCGGATTCCTAAAAAATTGATTTTCTTTTCTTTTCTTTTCATCACTTGATTTTAATAAACAGATAGTGAAAGTGAATGTATATTTATTTCCAGGTGAAAAACTGCCTTTTTGAAAATTTTCCTACTTTTTCCATTCTTTATATTAGCTTACTTTCTATGTGTGTATCCATGGAATTTAGAAACCTGTTTGTGAAGACTTTTTACTCAATCGATTTTCTCCAATCTTTGCACACTCACTCATTCTCGATGACAATAAATGATAACGGGAAAATTTGATCAAAAAACTTTTTAAGATCCCAAAATAGAAAAAAAACGGAAAATTCGGAGTTCCCGAACAATATTAATTGAAAAAGATCTACTAATAAATTATGAGTAGTTTATATTAATTTTTATTGTGTTTTTTAATTATTTTTAATTAAAATTTTATTGGTAAAGTAAAGTTCTGTCTGCATAAAGAATGGAAATAAAAATATAATTTTTTGATTTACTAATTTCGTAATTCTTACCGCATGATTCATCCAATATCTTTTTTATAATAAAGATCACTAAGGCTGTTGTCTGGGCAACACTCCTCTATAGATGCGAGATTTGGACAATACATCAGAAGAGCATGGATAGACTTAAAGCGTTTGAAATGAAGTGCTACAGGAGAATGCTGAAGATCACGAGGAAAGAAAAGAAGACAAATGACTTTGTTTGGAGGAGAGTGACAGAAATACTAGGTAAAAGACCGGAATCAATAGAAGAGATCATCAAGAAAAGAAAGCTGAAATTCTACGGTCATCAAATAAGAAAACAAGCACTAGCAAAGGTAATGATTGAGGGCAGAGTGGAAGGAGAAAGATCAAGAGGAAGACCAAAGAGGCAATGGATGGACGATTTAAAAGAATGGACTGGACTGAGTATGGAATGTCTGAGAAAAGAAACTACAAATAGAGAGATGTGGCGAAGGCTTGTTTATAATTGGGTGCACCCACGGCCCAACGACTAAGGTCAAAAAGAAGAAGTTTCGTAAAAGCTCGTATTTTTGTTTAAGTGATAAGAAAAAGTAATGAACTAATGATTGTTGATCAAGCAAACAGAAGTAAAAAAATACGCAATGAGTGTCAACTGCCTTGGGTAAAGAAATGCGTATGAACGTATCTTTATTTCCAGCACTGTATAATTCTTAATAAAATCACTTTCTAAAGCATTTTTGTCACATGTTTTTGTTTTTCTTCTGACTTTATATTAAATTAAGTATCGATTTTCATTAAACAAATAACTTAATATTTAAATTTTACTTTATAACAAGAGGGAAAAAAGGTTATGTTACCGTCTCAACGTCTTCAATTGTTGCACGAGTCGACATAAATGCGATGCCGGGGATCCGACCGTGTATTCTCACTCTATTGATCATTTCAAAATCATTTTCCGATTCGGAATCAACAGAAGAATCAGTAGTCGGAGTCATCTGATTTATTCAATCAATTAATTGATACATAAATCAATCAATGACAACATTTAATCCGATAAAACTCAAATCCAGCTTTAGAGAAGCGGCACCATTAGTGAATGTCATCGCAAAGTCATCCGTGTCGCCCCGTCCTATTGAGTCTCTACTTATCGATTTTTCACTCGGTTTATCGATGATCTGAGACCCAATCTCTGTGCCCTCACTCAAATGTTGTCCGTTAACGAGCATCACACTTTTCGAAATAAAATTTGTGACAAATGGATGTACGGACTCTTTTAACTGTCTTAATATGAGTTCTTTGTCTCGTTCAGACGGCATCACGACGTCAATGCGCACAATAATATTTGACTGAGCACATCGGTACTCTTCAAAAACGTCTACATATCTCACCGTATCAATCTTCTTGAATGAACACTGAAATAATTAAAGATCTTAACAAATTTATATACTAAGTTTCTCCAGTGATGGAGCTGGAAATTTCGATAACAAACAAAAAAGTATGGTTTACAAGCCCGCGATTCTGAGCAAATAGTTTATTCCGAAATCACTGGATTAGTCTCAGCAAATTAAAATGAAAATTTGTTTGTTAACGAGACCTAGACAAAATTTTATCAATTTAGATAGATGTCAAATTATAAAAGCTTTGCTGAGAATTGTCCCAAAGACAATTCAAACTGTGATGAAAATAAATGTATGGAAACCCATATTAGTGTTCTTAATAGTATAGATGAATGCTTCACAGATCTAAGTAGTTTACAGCAATATTGGTAGAAGTAGCGTTTCAGGACTAGATTTAGTTACAGTTCTTTCTGACATAAAATTAATAATGGTCTTGCTCAAAAAAACTACACGCTTCAAATCCCACTGCGTAACTAACAGCTCATGTATCTGGATCTTCTTTTTCAAAGGAAGTAACATTTGAAAATTATTTACATTCTAAATCAGTTTGTGTACGAAAACCATTAAGTGTCGCAGAAGAACTAGAAAAAGTTATGAAATAGAGATGTAAACTAAATCAGCCTCTTAGATTTGAGATTTTGTTATCAAACTTTTGAAAAAATGTGGTGACTACCTAGAAAAAATACTTATATTTAATGATGATGAAGAAAAGTATGAACGAGCGTTTTCCTTGGTAGGAGAGTTTGCAACAAAAATAACAAGCATTTTAATGGATGTCATGCTAGATGAGCTGTTTTCTAAAAGCTTATTTACAGAAAGACAAGAAATTAAAAAATAGTTTTTTTTTAATTTCCTTATACATTAGTTTTATTTTTATGATACTGAAATAAGTTTTATTTAGTTTTGTTTCAATAAATAATAAGATTAAACCGATTTTTATGTTTTTTTATGTTTTCAATTTTATTATGTAATTTCAACAATGATAACATGTAAAGTTATTTCAAATGATCTTAATTCAGGTACAATTCCTGGATCCCGGGATTTGGATAATGAGATCCATAAATCCCGAGATAGAAAATATAACGCGGGCTTGCAAACCCAACAAAAAAAGTAACGATAAGTTAATACATAATATTTTTTCTAATTTATTCAACAGTCTTAGCAAAAAGTTTAAAATCAAAATAAAAAAATTAAAAAAAAATTGTTTCTTACAAAATGCAGTACTGTATAATTTCTTTTGCTTAATTATATTGAAAATATTTTAAGTTTAAGCTTTAAAAAAACTTAGTTTAAGTTATCTCAATTGGCCTGATTGGCATTTTTGACTCCAAATATAAATAGATTAGTTTGCAAATGGGTATAAAACATGAAGTGTCATCTGAACAAAGCAAAAATTATTATGTTAAAGGACGGGTATACATCAAGAGACATTTTAATGCGGTAGGACGCATCCATATTGAAAAGGAAAATTTAAAATTAGATTATTATTAACAAAAATTTTTACGATTAATAGAAGAGATGCACAACAACGGTTTCGAAGACCGCATGTTGTTGTTTGAAAATAGTTGCTGCCTTTGAGGCTATAAAAAATATAGTATTGGTGTGGTATTTATGTAAATCATATTTTTTAATTACCAGACTTAATGAATTGTAAAAACTCTAATATTGCACAATTCATGCAAAAACAAAACGCTATCCTTTTCTGGTCTATTGCAACCAAAAATGTACAAAAATTATATCAAATTATAAAAATATTCTGATTCTTTAAATAAAATTTACAATCATTTCAAAAAAAATATTGCATAATTGCGAAGAACTAGACTATATGCACTCGTCCCTTTTATTTGTCATTGGGCCTCCCATCTCTTTCAATGGTATTGAGCCTAAGGCTCTTTAGAGGGTCCACCCAAACTAAAGTCCTTAAGGGCCCCCCGATAGGCCTCCTACGGGGTCAGTGTCCTTCTGC
>MQRK01034223.1:0-12324 GCA_001938485.1 Girardia tigrina | reverse complement strand
AACTTACCCACATCTATCAAGAGATCGTTAGAGATCGTTTAAACGTTTTTTAAACGTTTAATTTGCTAAACGAAGACCGTTTAAACGTTTAACAAATTTTTAAACGTGCCCACGTCTAAACATGAGAGTACCTGAAATTAGAGTTAATAAATAAGTATATATGATTAAAATAACATGCTTATAGTTTGATCATTGCATTGTAATATCGGCAACTTACACCAAAAAAGTAATTTCTAGCATGCCATAGTTATTCTTATAGAAAAAATATTTATTACCAGGTGACTGATTTTCCAATTTCATGAAAAGAAAAGTAATAGAAAAAGATATAATAACTATTACAGTAATATTTTTAAAATGTCTCACTCTTAAAAATTAAGGAAAAAATCGTTATTGATTTATTTTGAATCTTACTATTAAAAAAAGGAAAATCGAAAAATGGTTTTTTTAAATTCTCGGTAACCGTTTGGGATAAATAACTGAAAATTTTGCTGAATTATCTTTATTTGATGTCAAAACGATTCCTCAAGTGTCAATCGAAAAACCCACGGGGCAGATTATTCTTTTAAACTTGGCTATTCCTAAAAGTATTCAACAATTTACAATTTTAAGTTATGGCGTTCAAAATTTTTGTTGAGTTCAAAATCGCAACAGAGACAAATTACTAATTTTCCAGTGCCGTTGTTTTGCTTGATATACTATCTCATAAATAGGGTAACCAATAAATTTACCTATAAACTAGACCTAATAGACCTAAAAAATTGACCTATAAACAAAGATTTGTCCTTAAAAATTGACCAATAAATTTTAAATTTACTAAAAATTGACTTATAAAACAACAATTCACTTTAAATTAAAAAGAGATCAAAAAATACGCAATTTAAACTAAATAATTAAAAAGCATTACCATTAAAATTGTTTATTAAACGAAAAAAGTAATTTTTAACATTTTCAACGTCAAAATTGCGGTCTTTTGAATGTCTTTTTAATCGAGAAAAACTTCTCTTAACAGAAGTGCTTGAGCATGGGGCTTTCATGAAAAGCGCATACGTTTCAGGAGACATTTGTTGATTTGGCTCTTCCCACAACGAAAAAAATATCATTTTTAGACAATCTCTTGATAATGTATTGCTTGATTTCAGTTGGATCTTCTTCAAAATCGATATTTTTTAATTTCAAGCCACATTTGTGAATAGAAAAGTTTGTATTTTCGCTTTCGTTCAATAAATGAACAATCCAATTGTATTATCGAATGATTAGAGCCGATTGAAACGTCAAATTTTCAACTGAAATGGCTTTTTTGACATTTTATACAATTTTTCCATCTTCTTGGAAATTATTGACTTTTTCATGAATTTCTGGAAAATGCCTTGAATAATATTGAATTGCATTCATCCATGTACCCCACCTAGTAACAACAACATATGGTGGCTTCCCAATGTCCTTAAATTTATCTGTATGTTCACTGTTTTTAAAAGTGCCATTCGCATAGAAAATATCAAAAAATAAACGTCTTCGAATTTCAAGTGAATTTTCATACAGCAGTTGTGCAATAGGTGGGAGATTCATGTGATATGGACCATTTCTGAATACATACCCTTCAAAATTTTAGCGGCCAAACACATAGGGAGCAGCATCACTTAAAAAAGGCAAAATTTTCTCTTTTAACATCTTTAAATCTTAATTGATCATCAAGTGTTTGGGTCACGTCAGAACTTTTCAAACTACCTTTCACATATTTGCAACACTTAGTGTAAAGTTTGGATGAGTTTTCCAACAATGCAAGCTGTGTTACAAAAAAATTGTCGCCTCTGATTTCTAATTAATCAGCAATTAGTATCACTTTTTTTAAAGGCAGTTGCTTTTATTTTTTCCAAAATTTTGAAACTGTAATTGGCTACCTTGAATCGACAGGACGATTCTGTAGAATTTGATGTCCCAATTCCTGAAAGAAGTCTTTGATAGTATCATTTCGTAATTTAGCAAGTGTAATATCTGCCTTCAGAAATGCCTTGAGCAGTTTATCGGAAAAAGAATTTTTGTCAACGACGATGAACTGCTGCTTCTGGCTCTCTTGAGGAATTTTATTCGAGTGTCTTAGCGATTTTCGATGCGCATAAACATTGAACTCTTTTTCACTGTTGAGTACTACATTGCACAATTTGCAGAAAAGATTCCCAGACGAATTTCATTGGATATTTCTTCACATAAATGTCAATTTTTTCAAATTTTTGATTTTGCTACTTTGGGAATTTTATGATTTCAGTTAAAATAAACCAACAAATATATTTTTTAATTTTGTTAAATTTAAAAAAAATTTTCTGATCAATTGACTTTTTTTATTTAATTCAATTTAAATTTTTCATATTTTAAAACTTTTAGATCCATTTTTATTTGAGAAAGTGAATTAAAAAATACTCAAATAATTAACCTAAAATTTAAAAACTGACTTTATAGATCTAAAAAATTGACCTAAAAAGAGAAAATTGACCTAATAGACCTAAGAAAAGTTGCTCTCCATACTAAAAGAAGCATGTTTTGCACCCAAATTTTTATTTTTATGCATTTTTATTAAAAATAAAAAAAATTACTTTACTGACTTTTGGTTGCCATAGCAATAACAGTATGTACTTAACTAATAAGTTATGATCTCAAACTAGATAAAACGGGTAAATTATAGTCGATGAGTGCGAAGATTGGCTTCAGCTGACTGTGTCTCGGTATGAAGAAGATTAGATGAGAATTTGGTTGTATTTTGTCTTAAATCTTAAAACGTATATCGAACAAGTAAAATGCATTATTCTTTATATAAAAGATTTATTAAAATATTTTTAAACAATTTTCAAACTTAACATAACTGAAAAACAATAGAAAAAATAGTTTATTCTTATATATTTTTTTATTATTTTAAAATTATTTTTGAAATTTTACAAATATTTTATAAAAATTAATAATTAAATGAAAGAAATTCATTTTAACATTTTTAAATATATTTTTAGCATTTAATACTAACTTTAAACTATTTAATTTTCTTTATTTTTGATTGTTTTTCAAATATCAGTAAAAAATAGACTATGAAATAGTAAAATAGTAATACCAAAATACATCATAAATTTTATTTTTGTAAAAATAATTGAAAAAATAGAATAAAGAAGTATATTTCTCATAATTTTTAGAATATTTTTTATACATAGCTACATTTATTATTTTTGATTTATTTTAAAACAATTATTTTCATTTTAAAAATTTTTTTAATTAAAATAAATTTGTACTAAAATTAATAATAAATTGAATAAACATTAATTTTTTTTCAGATATAGAGTTTTGAACTAATCTTTCTGAGACATTTTCATGTAAGATGTTTTATTTCAGATAATTGGAAAATTTGAATGATGGATGTGTGAGATGATCGATTTAGAAATTAATACGAGATCTAACGAAATAATATCATTAAATTTTTATCAATAATATATTCATAATGATTGTGTTTTATATTTTTTTATTAATTAATCAACTATGTACAACAAGTTGATTCATGGGGTATAATGTCTGTTGTAGGTCTTATAATATGAATGCGCACGAGAACCTACACTACTTGCAGATGTAAGCATTTGAGATGCATCTCATGAAAGCATAAGAAAGTTATGAGATTCTTGATGGACTTAAAAATATTGTATAATTTCACGAAGACGGCTGAGATTCAATAGCTAACTTATTGTATTAATTATAAGTAAAACCACAAAATATTGATAATAAATTGATAAAACCTTAGCGAAATAGTTTTGTTAACAAAACAAGCTTTTGTTTGAGTAGTTCATCATTTTTTCATTATCAGTGGTAAAGAAAAGTTCAATTCTCATAAGCGTCTTAAAAAATTACTTTTTGATCTATTCTATTTAACCCAAAATTAAAAGAAAAGTTTTTCAACAATTCGAAAAACTTCTTTTGTTTGGTCAAAGTTTTTTTCAGTAATACATTAATTTATTTTCGAAAAAAAGATCACGTCGACATTCCCTATTAGCGACAATTGTTTTTGAAAAATTGTTGCATTTGGTCGGATGTCTTCATGTGATGCGTATACTGACAAACAGAAAATCATCTCTACATATAAGATTTTTAAAGAATTATACATGAGTAATAAAACCCCAACAATATACAGTCAACACTATAGTTTCATACTTTTTGTGCATAAAAAACGCCAAATGTGAAAATATAGAAAATTGATAGTGTTTATTGCATAACAAAGTCTTTGTAAGATTTTCTTTGTATTTTCAAAGGGAGATACAATGTTTTTTATTTATCTCAGCTGAAACTGTACGCAGTTAACCTGCTTCGATAAATATATTTAGAAATTCATACTTACACAGCATTCTGATTTTTGTGAAATGCGTTTGAATAAGGTCAACAAAATTCTGAATAATAACCTTGTAATCTTATTTTTTATTTTCATTTTGCATTTTTGATATTGATAAAGAAAAGTAAGTGGTAAAAATATAATAATGCTTTGCTTTTGATTGTTTAATTTCAATTTATTATCAATACTAAAATATTTGAAGGTGAACTTTTTAAAATATATTAATTGCAATTGTTCTTCTTTTCAAATTTATGGTATTATGAATTTATACCTGTAGTTCTTTTTATAAAGTCGTATAATGGTTGGTCACAACTCTTCAAAATATTACTTATATTCTCAAACTATGTTATCATTTTTTTCTTATTAATTTAAATCAATAAACAAATATTATTTTCAAAATACTGAAGTGTCTTTTGATTTATCAATCACAATAGACCAATAAGTATAATCATAATTTCTGTAAAAACATTCAAGTAAAAAATTAATTTCCACTAAAAATTAATTATTTTTAACTAAATATTGAAATACTAAAAATAATTTAAAAATAAACAGATAATAAATTTGTTTTACTACACT
Source organism: Girardia tigrina (assembly GCA_001938485.1). Taxonomy (NCBI): domain Eukaryota; kingdom Metazoa; phylum Platyhelminthes; order Tricladida; family Dugesiidae; genus Girardia; species Girardia tigrina. The sequence goes on along the minus strand of MQRK01034223.1, from coordinate 7,397 downwards.
AAATAAAAGAGACTCTCCAAATTGACTCATTCAATAATATGCAGTGTATTTTCAGCTGTAGTGTAAAGTAAGATTTAAGAAATTTTCATGCAGCTAAAAAATTTTCATCATTAAAAAATTGTTAAACTATTTGATAATTAGTGCCAATAATTTGAAAGAACATTTTATAATTGAACTTCAAGGCGATTTGGAAGTGAAAGATAAAAGTAGTTTTTCCAATCAATTACTCGGTCATTTGTTCTTTACGAAAAATGTAATTTCGTTAATCGAATCTTAAATAATTATCTCTCGACCAGAATATACCGACATTGATTATCGGTCATCACGTTTTAACGGGAAAAATTATCAATCTCGAAGAAAGTCTATTGATTACACACAAATCGATATCGGAAGACAATGATGAGGCGCAAGACAAAAGAAAGACGTTTGAGGTCATCGCTATCGTTAAAAGAAAACTTTTGTTCAATTCGAGACCGAAACCGATCGTTTCAAATGTTCCAAAAAGAATTTAGATAATGATTTTTATGTTTTGTGTTTCTTGAATATCTTGAATAAATCTTTAGAAATATTTTTTTTGTGGGGTGTATTAAAGTATAGGTCCAAACCGGTTTGAGAGTTAAAATCTATGGAGACAATTTAACTAAAATCGTGTATTAAACATTCGTTTTTGAATTATTTGAAAATTATCAATTGTTAATTGAAAAAAATAATTAAAAATTAATAGCAAATATTGTTTCTCGAATTAAATTAAAATAATTTATTAAAAATATTAACTGAAAATAATTAATAATTTGTAACTAGACAATGAAAGTATTTAAAAATAATTTTCAAAATAATCAATTTTTTTTGAATATTGAACAGCAGAATATACCGACATTGATTATCGGTCATCACATGTTAATGGTAAAGATTATTAATCTCGAAGAAAATCTTTTGATTACAAAACAAAACGATATTGGTGCAAGGCAAGAGAAAGACGTTTGAGATCATCGCTATCGTTAAAAGATAACTTTTGTTCAATTCGAGATCGAAACCGACCGTTTCAAATGTTCCTAAATTTTTTATGTCTGTATTTGTGAGGAATATTTTGAATGTTGTATGTTGATTTGGAATTGTGTCTTTCCAACCCAGACGGTTGATTAACATTTTAATTCTTATCTGAAAATATGTAATATTTAAATTTATTTCTAATTTAAAATAATTGTAAAATTTTAAATAAGTTTATTAATTTTATTTACAATTTTTAAATAAATAAATTGAATTAATATTTTTAAATAATTAATAATCATTTAAATTTTTTATTCAATAAATTTTGAGTAAATATTTTAACAATTTATTTAGTTCTCAACTTGCTCAGACATAAAGATTAAAGTCATTAATTAAATAGACTGATGCAATCTTACGAAAAGTTTAAGAAAGATTGACCTGATGACAATCAAACTTGTTGTTGATTTAAATGGTGAGGCGACTTTACCGCGGCAACTTTCACCCAAATCCAATTTCGGCCCTTAGATCGCACCACGAGTCACCGAGTTCTGTCTGTTCCAGAATTTTAATTCGGCACCCGCTGTAGTCAAAAGTTTCAATTGCACCAGTCTTGCACTCTCTTCAAACTCTCGCGTGATCTCCAGCACTTCAGCCATCCCCGCAGCAGTTTCTTGCTCGCTCCAGCAGCGCGCTTGCCTGCACCACCACAAGACTGGTCCCCTCGTCTGTCTCCTACTGCTGCTCAGCCGCCAGCACCACCAGTCTCGTCGTAGGATGCTCCATATCGAGCTTGCACAGCACCGTTCTTTGTGATGATTGACTTGTCGATAAAAATAACCACCATCTTCTTCATCCCGTGCGGCCTGAATCTTTCAGCTCCTTGGTCATTCCTTGCTTTCTTGATCATCATGTCGAGCTCGTCCCTCAGTTGCCGCGACTTGTCAACCAGAGGACAGCCGCTGGTGTTGCCGCCCACCTGACCACCATGTCATACATCTGCACCATGGTGGCGCACCGCTGGCCGATGGTTCCGTCCGAGCACTCCCTGTCGAATTCGCTCGTCTACCCAGTTTTCCACCTCTTCCGGCGCGCTTATTCGACTGATATACTCGAATATGAGTCGGCAATTGATCGTGAGATCTCGATGCCATCACAAATCTGCGCAACCCACTTTTCATTCTATGAGCTTCTCGGCAACCCGCTTTTCGATTGTCCGCGCGTCCCGCGACCCGCTTGTTGATCGCCCGTGCGTCCCGCGACCTGCTTGTTGATCACTTGCGTGTCCCTCTCTTTGATCGCAAACGCGTCCTGCAACTCACTTAGAGCTCCCGCGGATTTTCCTGTCGTTCCCGAACGCGATTGTGCCATGCCGCTGGGTTCTCCAAATCGCCTCCTAGGTATAACTTCTGAAACCTCCACGATCCATTCGAGAACTGCCACCGGCCTCGAGATCACCCTCAGACTGACCAAAACACTCCCAACCGGAAACCGATCGGACCAGCAGCCCCGCGGATCCTATCGAATCACATTTGGTGATCGTGCACACCAGTACTGTCACTGCCATCGTCCCGTCACCCATCTCTTCATTTGTACAGTTCGACCTCGCCACTCTAGATGAGTTTAATGGCCCTTGCGATCCTCGAAGAGCGACCCATAATTTCTCGATCTTTCGGGAGCCGCTATAGACATCGGCCATCACACTTCCCGCCGAAAATCGATCGAATTGGCATCCTTGCTGATATTCCTGAATCCAATGGAGTCCCTCCTTGGCGATCGGGCGCACCAGTATTGTTGCTGCCGTCGTCCCACCAATCGATCAAGCCACCAAGAGAATTTTCATCTCTGGGGAGATCCTCTTTGGCCGCGATAGCTTGTAAGAAACAAGTGGCAGCCAACGCATCAGTTATATTTAAATCAACAACTATTACGGTTTCGGTGAATTAAAAAAATGAGAAAAATATCTCAGTGTTCCTAATAGTATTATTGATTGAATAAAATGTTTATAAGTATTATTTGATTTGTAGGGCTGTGTTGGGGTGTGGGTCCCAACCAGTTTGAGAGTGTAAATATATGGAGACAATTTAACTGAAATCGCGTATTAAACATTCATTTTTGAAATAAATGAAAATTTTCAATATTCAATTGAAAAAAATATTTAAAATTAAAAACAAATTGTTTTTAGAATTTAAATGAAATAATTTATTAAAAATTTCAAAAAAAACTACCGATTATTAACAGAAAAATATAAAACAAAAAATTTAATAAAACCGAAACAATAAAAACACTTTAACTAATTTAATAAAGATAATGAACAAATATTTTTTTAGGTATTTCAAAAGCGAATTTTCGACATGTGGTTATAGTTAAATGATTTCCATTGATAAATACTTTTTAACTGGTTGGGTACCGTAACTAATAAACCGAAACTTATTATTTATTTATTTAAATACATTTTATGCAGAAGTCAAAAACATTTTTAATGTCAACTCATTTACTACAGTTAACAAAAAAAACCGTTTTAAATTTTCCAATGAGAAATCTGGAAATAGTGAACTTTGATACAAATACTTTATTTTAGTATTCTGGATATAGTCTTTCGTCCAACATTGGTGACGACTTCTGTTCAACATAGTGAGTAATTATTTGACGGATTTCGTTTTATATTATTCTGATTGTGTTGTGTTTTCCTTGTTGAAATTTGGACGGTTTTAATCATATAGGGTGTCCCACAGGGACATTTCATTTCGTTGAAATTATATTCATTTTCGTTGAATAAAGATGAAACTTGAGCACTGTCGAAACTAAAACACACTCTAAATAAACAATATGGTCTAGGGATCAAAATTTAATTACAGATTTATTGTTTTAATCGATGGAATTAATTTAACCCTTATTCCCCATGTGACTACATTTTGTAGTTTGTGAAAATTAAAACTCTGCTGCTCTGTTAAGAAATAACATACGACCTTGGCACTTCATGTACATTTTACTTTTCATATAGTAATCCTATAGTTCGAAGAAAAATTAGGAAAAATAAATTATACAAGAAGAAAATGATGTACATCTTTTATCCCCACGAGACTACGTTTTATAGTCAGCAGTAGTTACCAGAAGATAGCATGTTATAACACATGTTTATCAGAGCTGAACACGCATACCCATACTCATACACACACAGAGCCTACGTTACGGCATATTAGAACATGTGAAGCATTTCACTGTATTCACAACCACTTTGTGGCTAGCACAGACAAATTTATGGCAGTCTAAGCAATGATCTCTGGCTGACTTTTGCAGGTACTGCACTTCCGGACTGTTGCTTGCTGACGGTACAGGTCTTGAGGCAGCTCGTTATCTACACAAAAAAGACTTAGTGCAAACAAAATTGAATTAAAATAATTTATTGATTAAGTAAAGTTGTCACTTTACAACGACAAATAAGCAAATTAGATCAGTGTACCTTGAATCGGGAGAAAGAGGCCAATGCAAATTCGTGTTGTGGTTAACAATCTGCACTCCTGGCGCTGAATCATCTAAGGGCGACTAAATTATACGGCCAAGTTCTTCAGGAATGTTTTCATCTCACAGCTGTAGCCGTTCTGCTTTGTGATAATGTAGGAGTTGAAGCAAACCACGTCAACCATATTGTAGAAGACCACCATGGGCCATAGAATTGTTTTCCTGCGAACAGTAAACTCTTCGATATTCTCGTCCAGTTGGTCAACAGCTCCTTTTGATTTATTGTAGTCGGGGATCATAATTGACTTGCCCTTATGACCAACAACTTCTCGTGTAAAATGACTACTGCTGAGGAGTATCACTGCTTTATTTTTCTTAGGTACATGAACACATAGAAATATTATTTTTGTTGTCAAACCGAAATTCCGTTGAAAGTGGAGGTCGCCGACTGTTTTTTCGCATGGACTGCGGAACTTCTTTCTGACCATGGCGAACTGTGCCTAAAAGTGTCATATTAGCTTCAAGTAAAGTGCGTGGCTAGTGAAGAAATTATCAGTGGTGATATTTCTCCCCGAGTTACGAAATGGTTTAGCAAGTTTAACGACAATATCGTGAACTAGGCCTTTCTGAGGTTTATTGCCGGTTCTTCCACAATAAATTATGGCAATCAACGCATATCCTGTTCGTGCTTCGCAAATTCAAAATTTTTTCAAGCCGTATTTCCGGGGCTTTGATGGCATGTAAGTTTTTCCTGAAATTTTACCACGATAACCAACAAGCTGTTCGTCCACAGTCAGATCTGTTCCAGGAATATAAAACTTTCGAAGCTGGCGTACAAATATGTCCCAAACATCTCGGATTGCAGCAAGCTTGTTTGTTTTCTTCCGCTCTTCTCTATCAAGGAAATTGTTGAATCGAAGACAATTGAGGAGAAATTCAGCCCTATGACGAGACATGCTGACTCTATAAAATGGTTTGCAGTCATCTTCCTTATGAAGGTCAGGCAGAGCTGTCAGGTTGTCTCTATCGGCTCCTGCACGAATTATGAATCCCAGAAAAGCACCCAGTTAAGAAAATGAAAAATTGTCAAATGTCCGACAACGGTACTGCTGTGGATTTGCCACTCTGAGTGCAGTTGCTTTCCTATTAGTGCAACGAAGACTGACGCGTCGTATTTCTTATGTAAACAATTTATCAAATATTGACAACTTGTTCATAACATCTGTCAAAGTTCACTGACGCTCATTAACGATATTCTTTCGAAGTCGAACATTATGAACAGGTTCATGGCTCCACTTCACTCCATTACAGATCTCGTCATCATCAAAATACCCTTCTTCAGACGATGAATCCGAACCACCTGAATTGCTATCTTCGACAAAAACGTTCATGTCACCTTCGTCATCATTTGTCAGCATGGATTGTGGCTCGTCATTGACTTCGGTTTCTATTTCGCAGACTAGTGGCACTTCCATATCTTATTCATCACTAATGACTGGATTTCACAAACACTACCGAAGTGGAGGGGGGTTTCATATTCTTCCTCCCTCTCAAGTGGACCTTCGTGAGAAATATCATTCAAGCGAGCAACAGATGAAAATATGGATGTCAAAGCTTCGAAAATATTGCGCGACATTTGAAGAAAAAACTCATTACAATCGAAAAAAATGGAATAAGGTATGAAAACATAACACAAAACGTTTTCTATAAGAAAATAATTACCTGTAAATATACTTAATTAAAAAAAATCAATTAATTATTAAAAAATGAATCAGTCATTATAATCTGATAAGTATTAACATTGAAAAACATAAATAGGTAATAATAATATAACATTATTATAATAATCGTTATTTGTAACCGTAGTTGCGTTTCCTCGCCCAAAATATATTGACTACAAAATGTAGTCTCGTGGGGGTTGAGGATGCAAATGAAAAGGGTTAAATATCGATAAATCAAAATTTTTAAAACTTTTAATTTATTGAATAACTTTGTTACGTAAATTGTTATATGCTAATGGGTTGGCAAAAAGGTCATTGCGTTTTTTACTAAAATATTTTTTATCAAAAAATGACATGGATGCACAAATATTTTTACACGATATACTGTATAAAAAATTTATTTTCAAACACTTTCTTCCACCTTTCCGGTAGCTCCATTATTCCTGATTCATAAAAATCTTTGCCTTTGTCAGCAAAACAGCCGTCTAGGAACGATTTGATGTCATCATCACTGGCGAATGTTTTTCTGTTTAAGGAATTCTGCAGTGATCTAAATAAGTGAAAATCCGATGGGGCCAAGTCTGGAGAATACGGTGGGTGCGGCAAAACCTCCCAACCCAGTGATAAGAGTTTCTGGCGGGTGGTCAAACTTGTATGCGGTCTAGCGTTATCATGCTGAATTACAACTCCTTTTCGATTTGCCAATTCAGGACGTTCCTGATGAATTGAATGAGCCAAATTCTCCAGCTGACCACAATATCTGTCTGAATTGATGGTTTCATTCCTCGGAAGGAGTTCAAAAAACACAATTCCTTTAAAATCCAACCAGACGGAAAGCATAACCTTCTTTCGGTGAATTTCTGCTTTTTGAATCGTTTTGGCAGGATCACCATGTTTTGTCCATGATCGTCGGCGTTCCACATTGTTGTAAACAATCCATTTTTCTTCAAATGGATCACTTTGTTCTCGCTTCAAAAGTGAATCGCAATGTCTATACGTTTCACCAAATGAATTTCTTTCAGTTCATGTGGTAACCACATATCGAGTTTACTGACGAATTCAAGTTTCTTTAAATGACTTCCAACACTTGATTTTTATATTTCCAGAGTCCCTGCAACTTCTCTTGTCGTCATATGTAGATTAGATTTGATCAGTGCTGTTATTTTGTCGCCATCAACTTCAACTGGTCGACCGGAGCGTGGTGCATCTTTCAGATGAAATTTTTCAGAA
>MQRK01034128.1:0-10513 GCA_001938485.1 Girardia tigrina | reverse complement strand
CAACAATTATTGCAATCACAATTTGGATCATATCTATGACAATTCGTAATAATGCTTTCACTCAAATTCATCGATCAATGTTTAATACTTCTCATCAAAAATCTGAACTAACTTGAGAAGAATTATTTTATTTTAAATATTTACTTAAAATTTTGTTAATTAAAATAAAATTACTTTTTATAATCATTTAAAAACATTACTTTGATTTAATTATTTACAAATTTACAAAAATAATAAATTATAAATTTGAATATTAAATCTAAATTTTTAATAAAAAATTTAAAAAAAATTGGCACGTTTCTATTAAAATCAATAACGCCATTCAAAAAATTAAATTTTATTGTCGCAATATATTACGGTGGATTTTCCACCATCTTGAGGCTGAATTAACAATGTTGCTGTCTTATAAATAGCAAATTGGTGATTATGCTAGCACCTTGCGTAATAACTAATTAAATATTTTCAAAAAAGTGGAAGAGAGACTTGTTTGGACATTAATGAACGGATAAAGCGATTTAATTAATAATGCCTTACAAGTAACTCTTTTGCAATATTTTTTTAAATTACTGCACAATATTTTAAAATTAGTAGTTTTCACCTCCGATCTATAAACTTTCATATGTCCAGCAATATTACTCCCACTACCCAATCGTTCATGCTCCTGGATCTGATTACAGAGATGACGAAAGTCTCTCCAATGTATGTGGCGTTGCAACCACTATATGAAAATTGATAAACCAGATTGGAGCATAAACTCAAAGGAGTATGAATTAAATTAATATGAATTTGAATAAATTAATTTCAGATTACAAGAATTAAAATATTGATCATCCATCTGATTAGGAGAGACACAATCCCAAATCAACACACAACACTCAAACATGCAAACAATACACAAAACATCAACATTCCAAATATTCCTCACATCTCCAACTCAACTTGCGTTTTAAACTTAAATAAAAATTAAAATTTCATATATAAATCATAAGGTAGAGTTAATAAATCTAACTCAATTTCGAAAATAATAATAAAATCATTTATTAGGTTGACCTAAAAGTTCCCGGTCAATAATGAAAATACATTTTTTCAAATTTCTTTTTGGCATTATTTATTTGACTAGTAAATAACCCGTCATGTATGACGGGTATAAAATTATATAGAATAAATTTTCAAGACGTTTTTTTCTTAAAATATAATTATTATTATTAAAATAGAATTATTAATTTAATTATCTACTTACAATTGTAAGTAAATAATATGAGCGTTAGTGAGGCAGTGAGGCAGGCAGTGAGTGACTTGGGCTTTTATAAGATAAATATTGATATATATATATCGATTTAATTATAGCATTATATGGACTATGAGACTACAAAGCTTGAAATCCGTGTGTTGCTGCGTCACTATTGGAAGAAATGCTTGACAACATGAGATGCTGCCAAGACAATTTGCAAAGTTGAAGGTACACAAACGGTCGGAAAAAGTACGGTAATTGATTGGTTCAAGCGTTTCAATAAAGGACACTTTGACTTGAATGACAGTCCTCGTTCTGGACGACCAACAAAATTGGATAACGATGACTTGCAACTTGTGAGTTGCATTTGGCATTTAAGCTTGGAGTTGGCAAGTCAACCATGCATTGGCACTTGAAGCAGCTCGACTTTGTGTTCAAGATACCGTGTCAAGATCCACAAGAACGCACCAAAACACATGCCGATAAAAGAGTCCAAATTTGACGACAACTGCTACAAAATCCACGAGATGACCGCTTTCGGAAACGAATTGTGACGTCGGACGAGAAGTTGGTTGTAGTGAATATTTCCAACGAAAAATCAAACCACGCTAAATTTTTCAAAAATTTAAATATTATTTAAATGTAATTTAAATTTCTTTTATTTTTTTGTTGTCGCAAATCCATTTAATAATTACAAAATTAAAATTCCCAGAAGTTTTTTTTCATAAAGAATATCGGGATCAATCGACCCAAGAATTTTTTCACATGAAATTAAATATGTACATAAAAAAGCGAAAACAATTGTTTTAATGTTTCAACGGAGATAATTCGAGTGTCACAAATTCAAACCAATTTAGACATTTTTTAACCGTGAGCGAACTGCCGAAAAATCGTGCAAAAATTATTTTGTGATCAATAAATTTTGTATCCGATTCTGTCTTTTCTTTGTTTTTTGCAAATGGGAACCGCCACAGAAACTCCCACTTCATTGGTCTACTTGGTCAACCACAACTGAGACAAGCGATGGGTTCCACCGGATGAAGCAACGCCGTCAGTTCCAAAACAAGATCGATTTGGCTTGAAAATCATGTTGTGCGTCTGGTGGAACTTTGAGGGAGTCGTGCACTTTGAGTTTGTTCAGAACGACCAGGCCATCAATACAGAGCTCTATTGTCAACAGCTGGATCATGTCTACGAGAAGCTCAAGGTGAAGTACCCTGACTTATTCAACCGAAAACGTGCACTGCTTCAGCAAAACAATGTCAAGCCGCATACCGCCAAGAAGACCACGGGCAGGTTCCAAGAGTTGGATGGAGTCGAAATCCTGCCGCATCCTGCTTACAGCCCTGATTGCGCTCCATCTGACAATGGCCTCTTCCGATCCATGCAACATTTCTTGAAAGGCCGCCGATCCGAAGCATTCGATGAAGTTGAACAAGCATGTCAAGAGTTCTTCAATTCGAAGTAACCGGAATGGTACTTTGACCAGATCCGAAAGCTTGCAGACCGTTGACAGAAAGTAATCGAAAACGATGGACTGTACTTTGAAGATTAATTGTTATTTATTTAAAATAAATTCTTGCACAAAAAATTGTATTTTTCATTCTTGACCTGGAACTTTTAGGACAACCTAATAATTAAATTACCACGTAACGGACACAAAAAATTGTTGCCCTCGTGATGTGAAATATTGTTTTTCTATGGATTAATATTATATTTTTATAAGTTCCTGCAAACTAGTGATATGGAAAATCATTTAAAAGTTGCTCTCTAGGATGACTCAGTTCGTGTATACTTATTTATGCAAGACCAAAAAGCGACGATTATCACCGAAGCACTTTTAAAATTAAAGAAACTTTGAATGGCTGTAGCCGTAACTGCATGAATCACAAGGATGACGGCTATATCCATCGCTATCCGTGAACGTGTTAATATACATAATTTAAAGAAACAAATAATAATAAAAACCAGATATCGGATCGCAGCCGATGTGCGGTGATTTTAACTGATTAGACGACGTCAATCGGAGTGATCGCGCTCCGACAATCTCAACTAACTCTTCATAGAAATCGCACAGTTGAGGACTGTTCTCAAATACGATGTATCGATCCTGACGGTTTGTGAAGTAGTCTTCACTGAGATTCGCTCTGATTAGAGTTAGTTAATATATACAGTATATTTGTAAGTGATAAATAAATAATTACAAATAAATGTTTAAATAAAAAATAAAAAGCATTTTTCCAAAAAAAAATATTCGTTAAGAAATGTCTTCTTCATCCCCAAAACTTAATTGAAATGGTAAGAAAATATGTTAAAAAATTAAACGATTAAGCTCAGTATAATTATACGAATTGGAAAGGTCAAAAGGAATTATGAAAGAACTAACAAAGATAAATAGTCAATCACTCTGAAGCGTTTTAAAACGTCATGTCTGTTAGATATCTAAAGAAGTATCGGCTCTATGCATAGATTTCTTGGAAGATTTCAATGAATACATTTCCAAAAGAATAAAAACTTCAATTTATAATGCGAAATTGAATATTGAAAGAAATTACATTAATTAAATGTTAAAAAGCATAAGAGTGTGAATCTTGATAAAAGACGATGATTAATATGTTTCAGGAATTATTTTTTAACTTAATTTTTTTTCACCCAAGACACTCTCATCAAGTATAGAAATTCCTTGTATATTAAAATTTCTAATAACTTTAGTTAATATGTTAACTATGGAAGTGTTGTTGGAGTCATTGCGACCACTTTGGCTGTTTCAATTGTTTATCTTAACATATAACGGAGTGCAATATGTTTCAATGAAATTTCATATTTCTACGAATTTGTATTAAATTAATGAAGAAATATCTGAAACCGCCAGTGGGACAATTTGACCCCCCATAAGGAAATTATACTACTTCAAAATAAATTAATGTTTTACCCATAGAAAGTGGCTAAAAAGTACCCTGAAACTAATAATGGTTCTTGATGAAACATTGGTATTGAAGACTAATGCACATGGTTCATTGATTAATCACTTGTCGCTTGATATAAGACAGTTTGACTTCTGAATATAAATAAATCTTATACAAAAATACCACTTTCTATAATTCAACAAAATGTGATGCGAAAACTTCGAACCAGATACTTAAGAAATATTCGACCGGATGTGGAACTCAGAAGTGGCTCATGCATGTATCCTAAATAGTAAATTATTCAACGCTGGTTGAAGAATTACATGTGATGTATTGTGATCGATGTCCACCTCTAATTTCAGTAATCTATAATGACGCCAATGTTATCAAAAAACGAAGAAATTGTATCTTCTAACTATGTGAAAGACAGATCACAACTTCCGGAACCTGTTAAGACTACCAGAAACGAATTTGCCAAATGTTTAGCTGATAGGAAGAATATAAGTATTATAAATTATTATTATCAAATTATTGTTTAGAATTATCATTGAAATCTTTATTAATTTATTTAAAATTAATTAAATATGGTTCCAATTATTTCGTGATTAATTCTCGCATGTTTTATGTTTCGTTTTAATCAGAATAAATTTTTGGTAACAAGTTTGAATTTGTATTGTTCATTCAATTTAGATATCGACTAACATTAGCAATTAAATGCACGTATTTTTCAGTGTGACAAATATGCAAACGAACTTTGAAATACGTTGTATAAGATTTATTCCATGTAAAAGTTTGCCTTTGTGCTCAATCTATTTACGTTGAAACACTTTGTAATCATTGTGTAATTCGTACTCATATTCACTCCACGCTGGTTATGGATCTGTGAAGCTGGAAATTCCTAACACATTTAAAACCTCATGCAATTCTTAAAAGATCACACAATAGATCCTTGCGGAACTTGAGTGATTTGAAATAGTTTCAAAATAAATTTCATTATAGTTGCTCCATATACGACTGGTTGCATATGGCTGTAAGTTGATAAATATTATACAAAAGATTTTAAGAATTTATTCATCTTTCATGAATTTGAAATATAAAATAATTTGAAATAGTTTTCAATCAATTTAACAGACTCAGTAAAAGCAAAAACAAATTCTGATTTATTATAAGTGTGACTAGAACAAAAGCCTTACTGACGATTCGGGAACAGGAATATTGCAAGTTAAGTTTGATGAGACCGTCATAAAATGGGTGAAGGAATTCTGTTAAGTTGGCAGTATATTCCCTACTACTGGTATCTGCAGCCGAGATATCAGTCAAGTTTAAAGTGTTGCAACCTGCAATTCAGTGAAACTGCGTTTCAATGTTTTTGAAAAGGAAACTGATCGAACCGAGCTTTTTCCAAACCGAAGCAGGACGTTTGGACGCGGATAATATTTTAGTTGTTTGTTTGGTTATGATATATGGAAACGGGGGCATGACAATTAAGTCTCGGAAAATTAAGTGTTATTTTTTTAAACTTAAATTTTTAATATAATTTAAAAATTTGTAAAATAAATTTTAAAAAAATAAACGATTCCAGTAAAATTTAGAAAAAATGAAAAATCCAAGTAAATTTGAAAAATAAAAATATAAAATAATATAAGAAAATATAAACAAATAATCTGAAACTTAATTTTTTGAGTATGAGGAATTAGTTAATTTTCATTTCTCTGATCGAAATTTAAATAATTAAAAATTATTTAAGATTAAAATCAAATTAAAAACTTTAAATTAAATATTTTAAATAATACTTTAAAATCGAATTTTTCATTTTTTTCTAAATTTAAACTGGAATCGTTTATTTTTTTAAAATTTATTTTACAAATTTTTAAATTATATTAAAAATTTAAGTTTAAAAAAATAATAATGAGACTAAATTTTCGAAACTTAATGGTCGTGCCCCGTTTCCAAATATCATAACCAAATAAAAAACTAAGTAAATGATTTTTAATAATAAGAAAATATTATCAGTGTCTAAACGTCACGTACCGTTCCCAAGAGTCTATTAAGAAACGAATGATGGAAAAAGTCTGAAAAGAACGTTGCACGGTTACAAGCCTTCAATAACAGCTGTACACGTATGACCCGTTGAAAAACTAATCTTGATAGAATCCCTAATAGGGGACATTGCATGATTTTACTCAGACAAGAGTGATCCTAGCTAAGAGACATATTATATTCTATGAGCACAATAGAGTAAGGGTGTGAACGAAGTTATATAAGCGATCAAGGAGTGATACAGAATGTAGTTTTGGCTTTTTGGTTGGATAATATGACAGATAGAGAGATATTCGAATGTTTCTTTCTTCGTTGTTTTAAGTGCAATAATGTAGCCAAAGCCCTTCAAAACCATGGTACAAGAGGTCATTTTTTAAAGGAAAACTAAAACTTGTTCTAGCTCTGAAGGCTCACACTCTTGCATCCAAAACGGTAGGAGAAGATCAGAAGCTCTTGTATTTTTGTGGTTTCTACCCGATAATGAGTCTATGATTCACTACTTATTCGAGTTGTAGTTTACTATGCATTCACAGTTATCCGTTACAGTCAGGGAAGGCTTATTCGTCTTCCATGAATTTGTAATAGCTTTCAATAAATTTAACCGATTCAGTAACGAAAAAACTTTTATAATCGAAATATTGTTTATTAAGAATACTAAATATTAAACAAAATATTGTTATTATAAGTTAATAAAATTTCATTTTGCACATACATCAAAATCGTGAATTTTATAATATGTGAACATAAATGTAAATTATAACACTTAATCAATAAAAACATAATTAAAATGATAAAAAATCTTTTTTTAATTATACAAAATAAATAAATATTAAAAATAATTGACACACCCCGACATAACCAAGCAATCATCAAACAAGTAAATCTTCATGTGCTGAAGCCCGATTATCTCATTCCATTTCTGCGGTAACAGTTGATACAACCATCCCCGCAAATTTGGAGTGTGATAAAAAGACACCTTGACACTAGGAAGAGTGTCTTCGAGTTTCAAGAGCGGCAAACACATAAACCGCGAACTGCTTTCATCGCTGTCACATCCTTTAACGGACCGAGAGCCACGATTTGAATCAAACAATAAATGAACTCGGAAATCTGGATTATTTAAATTCGAATTTATCGACTTAAAAATCGATTCAACCTTTAAAAAGAAAAAATAAAAAAGTGATAAAAAATCTGTTTATTCTACCGTTTTGCTACAAATTTAAAATTTTCATATTTTAATTTGATATTTTATTTTGCCTTAAATTATCATTGTTTGTACACTTGGCCTTCTTTTGATGCGGTAGATACGTTCCACAGAAATATCCGCATCACTTCTGTTAAAAACATTGAGATAATTTTCATTTGATATTTTATTATTATCACATTTAGAGTCATTACCAATCTCGGAAGATCTTTCAACGTTTGACATCGTTCTAATTGGTTTTTTTAGGAGTGCGCCGGACTCCGGCAAATCTCCAGCCGGAGCCGGATTCCGGCCATATCGGCCGGTTTTAGCCGGAAATTTATTTGTTTATTAAAACCATTATTTCATTATAAAAGCATTGAAATATTTCTATAAATTTTTATTATGTGAATTTATCGAAGAGAGACATATTCGTATAGAGAATATTCGAAGAATATTCGCTTTCATTAAAATAAGGCGCTTTGCACGTTCTAGTAGAAGACTGGAAAGATGATAATTAAGTCCATCACCAGCAGTATTAGATATTCGTTCAGAAGGAACAAAGGCAAAGGATGAAATCATTTGACAAAGCTTGACTGAAATTGAAATCTTGTCTGGTTGATCTTACACATTGCAATGGATTGATATCACGAGGAAGAGGCGGATCCAGAATTAGAAGAGTAGAAAATATTCTAAAATAATCTTCCGCAATTTCTAGCCAATGAATGTGCAAAAGAATATTCTAGAACTCTATAAATAGTAATTTCACTCGTTCAGCCACAGAAGTTCGATGCATCTAATTCATAATCCTCCCTTACATTCCAACACACACATTTAACATTCAATACATGAATATATCTTATTTCAATCTTTCTCGTGTTAGTGCGTATGTAGAAAAAGGAATGTCGTTAATAATGGATTGCATGAATGGATGGAAAAGACAAGCTATCAATTCTGTATATGGATGTAACTGAAGACACACACACTATCAATTGATCGTAATGATCAAATTCTGTAGTATTTATATTATAACGATAATTTTAGACGCATTTATTCAAGATAATTTCTTTTTCAATAACAATTGGAGATGCATCCATATAATATAAAATCATTTATTTGTAAAAAATACTTTGTACTAGATTGTCAGTTAGTGGAGGATGAGATAATTTTATTAAAAACAAATAATTTAAAACATACTCCTAGAAAATATCAATATATTGCTTCAAAGTCTCTCTCCGGATCTGGTCTCCGGCAACTGAGTCTCCGGTCCCGGCACCTGCCGGAAACAAATTTTGCCCTCCGGTACATCTCTAGTTTTTTTATTTCTATTTTTAATCATGATTATTCGAACAATTTTTAAAATACTTTATTTCTAAAAATATTATTTAAAAATTATTTTAATCATTTCTAAATAAAAACTCAAAATAATAAAAATTTTACCACATTGTTAAAAATGAATTTAATTTAAATCTTATTACTTTTACTTATTTCTAATTAAATACTTTTCTTTTCTTAAAAAAATATTAAACTTAATTTAATTTGTTAAATTAAAAATATAAACTTATCGAATGATTATTTTATTTATGTTCGAATAGTCAATCACTGTAAGTATAAAATATAACAATTTCCATCTGGGTTGGAGAATCAGCATTCTAAGTTCAACATACTTAAATCAACATACAGCATCAATACATTCACACATTCAAACAATTTAAACTATTCCTCATAACTTAAAAATCGTATAAAAACAAACCGCATATAAAGAGGACCAAGTGTATTAAAAAAATTAGCCTTATATGGTCGGAAAATTTTTTTTAGTTAAAAAGTGTAATAAATAAAAAACTCACTTGTTTTAAAGTCAAAAAGAATTTGTTTGTCTTCAAATATTGTGATTCGTTTTTTTTAATTTTCAAGTAAAAAATATTTAAATAAAAATTTGAAAAAAATTAAAAATATATTTCAACAAATGAAAATCCTAAAAAAACCATTTCACACATTTTTTTTAAAAATTTTTTTATTTATTAAAGTAATATATCTTTTAAAACATTTTACCAGGAAAATAAATTTTAATATCATAAAAAATATTAAATAATTGTTTGCAGAAAAAAACATAATACTAATAGTATTTATTTATTTCAGTTGAAAAAACTTTTGTAGTGCCCTACTTACTGACACTGCGTGATTATTTTATTTGCATGTTCTTTGATTTTTTGTGTTTGTTTTCGAATGTTTTTGTAACTCGTTCGTGTTTGATTTGTCAGTTTTTTATAGTTGATGGTATCACCGAAAGATTGCTTATTTCACGTGGGATTTTTGTTATTCTTTTATAGTAGTCATATTGAGATTATTCAGTGATCCAAATTATAAAAATAGAAATAGAAGATATCCAATTTTAGAAAGTCGTAAGAAGGAAAAAGTTTCAAAAGTACATATATTAATATTATATATATTATATGTGTATATGAATAATATAACAATATTAAATATTGATCGAAAATTTTAAATACATTACTATTACTGATTACAATTATATTATACTACCTACCAAGCATTTTTCTGTAAAATCGGTTCGTAAAGGAATTTTCTGCAAACCAATTTATCAATATTTCCCCCTGAAGGTGTATCTCTCCATATAATCTATTTCCTCAAAATCTCGTTGCGCAACCGAATGATCTTTGACGTTTCCATCGATACTGTGACAACAGAAGATCGTTCCTTTGAAACCTTTGAACAATAAACACAAATCGAAATCGAGATTTATCCGTGCCCTTCTCTCTCTCTCGTATGTATTTTTTTGTGTTGAATTAAAAGAGTTTTTTCGTTGATCGTTATTTTTCTCTTGACATAATTGTTTTATTTTCTCGATTACTAAATTAGCCTAACGCAATTCCTTGATATATTGAGTTGGGTTAGTTTAGCTTTGGTTGACAACTTTTATTTTATTGAAGAAATAGAGATTGGACAACACTTTCCAATCTCTACTTTTTACAACTTTAATAAATTGTAAAAAAATCTAAAATTGTTTTCATAACTGGTAATATGAAAGAATCTCTAAAAAAAATTTACTAACCAATTCTTCTAGAGAAAAAATTAAAAAAAAACATTTTTCTGTTAAAAATTTTTCTAAATTTTAAGTTGAAAAATATAAAATAT
>MQRK01034043.1:0-13882 GCA_001938485.1 Girardia tigrina | reverse complement strand
GAATTTTCTTGCTCAAGTGCTAGGCCAATTTTAAATTTTTCGTTTTTCAAAAATTATATTATCCAGAATTGATGTTAAAATTTCACCATACATCGATACTTCACTTGTGGACACAATGCATGTCTTATATATTTATATATACTTTTTATTTATATTCTTTTTTACAAAAACCAAGATTATATTGTCATTGATTCTGCGTTGGAAAACCAAAGGGAACACAAAGATCGACTGAAATTATCCCTGGACGGAATTCTGTCGATATTATGCAGTTGAGAGTCTCAATTAAAATGAGGTTTCATAATCGGTGGAACTGTGTTGATTTTACGAAGAAATTTAACAGGCCATATAAATTAAGTATTTTGGTTTTTGTTTCGGTGCAGTTTAACTGTTGGATCACGGTGGAATCCAAAACTATTTGGTTCGGCGGAACAACTTTACAATAAATGAATCTGCGTTAATTGCTGATTCATTTTTGTAGATTTTTGTGTGTTGTTTGTAGATCTAAAAATCGTCTTTTACTCATCTTTTATTCAATTTGTCTAGTTTCACTGATTTATTTGTTTATCTTTGTACTTTCAGCTTTTAATAGATCAATATTATAGATTTAAAGGATTTATAAATTACAAAAAAAATCTATATATTAGGGATGAAAATAAGACGACGCGTTTCGAGATAATAATAATCCCATCATCAAATCACAAAATGCACTAAGCAAGTACACTGTATGGAAACTTTCCAAAGATAAATAAAATTTATCTAATAAATTATTGGATGAAAATAAATTTATTTAACTTTTCTGTAAAACTAAGAGAAATGCACTAAATGTAATCAATACCATTTGAGAAAATATATTTATATAGATTTTACTTCACAATGTGTATATTATGACTTTAAAATCAATTATTTTTTGAACAACTTTGAAAGAACGAAGGAATTCAAAACGAAATGTATTTTGTCGGTGTGTGATTGTTTTGCATTGGCCAAATGTATTATTATACTGAATGTCACCAGTGTCAAACCAGAAATGTCAAACCGAACACAACGTTCTCTCAGATTTCCATTTGGTCGGACATTTCAGTCTTATTGCATCGATGAGATTTCGGATTGTTTTGGATTTGATTGGAAGGCTAAAATGGAGTTGATTGCATTGAGTGTGAGAAGTTTCATCCCAAAGATTAACTTTTGGTTTGCTGTTAGTTGTCATCTTTATCATATGTCTCCGTTATCTTGTAAAGTACGGACCGATATAGAAAACATATCGTTTTCTCAAATGGCAATTGATAGCTGCCAATGGTTGGTTTGCGAGAATGAGATTGATTAAATTTAGTGCATTTCTCTTAGTTTTAAGGAAAAGTGAATTAATTTATTTTCATCCAATAATTAATTGGATAAATTTTATTTATTTTTGGCAAGTTTCCATATAATGTGCTTGCTTAGTGCATTTTGTGACCTGATGATGGGATTATTATTATCTCGAAACGCGTCGTCTTATTTTTATCCATATTATATATGTTTAAATTAGCCATTTGGAAGTAATCATCGATAGTGTGATCTTCCAGATGTAAATAACTCGACAATTAATTAAATATAAATAAGTATTTCTGTATTCTATTTCTATACTTCGAAATAATAAATTTGTTTTAAATATCTCTCATAAATACACATTTAAATTTTTGTCGATTTATGTTTTTGTCTGTGAGCAAACGTTGATGAAGTTAAAAGGGTGATAAAAGAGTGTAATAAATGCAACATATAATCGATCATATAATTAAGGGCATCTTTGTCTTACACTTCTTTTAAATTTTGTTCCTCTTTATTTACTGTTAAAATAATTTAATTATCTTTTTGTTAAAAATACCTTTTTACTTAAACTTCATTATTTATCCTTTTTATCTATTTTTAATTTAATTGTGTATAGATAATTTATATTTATTATAGTAAACATAAATAATATCTTATTTTATCTATTTATACTTTTAAAATAATTTTATTTCATTATCTCAACAATAAAATAATAAATTTAAATTGTGATAAAAATGTTGTGCAAATAAATTTATTGAGCTTAAATATTTGTGGACAAATTGAGTGAATTTCACTCACGTATTTCTATTGTTTTGATTATATGTAAAACCCGCGGTTATCGGGTTGGTCGGGATGTGGCGTGCTAACACCACGTAGATATGTTTTACAACTGTGACGGTGTATGCGCTTCCATATGTGTATTTTCTGTACCCCTGCCGCTCGGGGTCTGCATTTTATTCTGTCAAGTTGATATTGATTTCTTTTGGATAGTATCTGTCGTTATCTACTTATTGGTTGATCAATTATTCATCGTGAATAATCGACAACAATTTTTATTTTTTTCTGTCAAGTACGTGAGTTTTTAGATTTTAATAATAGAGTTTTATTGTTTCTTTTAAAGGTCAGTAAAAAATGAGTCGCAACAAAAGAAGTGCTAGCTTGGGATACTTGGTCGACAAAGGGTGTGGATACTGCTGTCGAGGTGAGGTATATATTTAGAGTAGATTCCCTTGAATTGTTTTATTACTATAGTGAGCTGTCAGGCTACGCCAGCAATCCCAAGGAATTCCAACCCCAGAGTGGGTAACACTATGACATTTGAGATGACCTCTATTATAACTTTATTTTCTGATATTTAGATTCATGTGCTTTTAATAAATTCTTTTGTGTAGGGGTCTATGTACATAGGGTTTTATGTGTCAGATACGATTAGATGTCGAACGCAACACTTCCTTTAAATATTCGGGTGATTAAGTTCGTATCAAAAATCGGTATTCTAATGAAGTCGTCTACTAATTAGTTTTCACACATTATACAGATTGTTTTCAGTAACAATTTTTTAGTTTAAAATCAAAAGGAAAATAATTCAACAAACAGTAATGTTAAATTGTTATTAGTAAATTTTTTATTGATTTTTTTAAATTAAATTCTTTATCACTAGACGATCAAGATGTGGGAGGAAAAGAATGTAAAGAATAAATTACATGCAATAAATCAATAAGGTAGTCACGTATATTAGGTAATATAATCAACAATGTTTGTTAAGTTCGGTTATCATGCATTGATTAATTAACAATATTACACTCATTGTTCTATATACACGTACAGTCCGATTATAGTTTATTTATTTACAATTGTTCTATTCGGTCTATATCGTTATACGAATGTCCCGATCGTATTCGGTCTACATCCGAATCGTGGCGTTATCACTTCGTCATTGATTGCCCAAATCGGTCGTTGGAATTCAAGATGCGGAAGAGTCCTTACTTGAGTCGACACTCGGCAATTTCGTCAACTCCACAAGCGCCCCTTCTCGTGTGGCAAGATCCTTTAACTCGCGTTCGATCCTAATTTGTACACCCTCTTCAATCTCCTTTTCGATTTCAGTTCGTATTAGGTTTTGCGGGCCTTTCGGTGGTGTATAGATCATACCACCGGTCAATCTTTTGATTTTGATAATCTCGTTTTCTGCGTTTGTATCGTCGATAGTAGAGGTGTAAATTGATGCCTGTCATGGCAAGTAGAGTTCCCCGGGCTTCTGTAATGATTATCACAAGTATAAAGCTACTCATTTTATTTTTTATCGGTTGAATTTTTTAATTTTTTCGTTGTCCGTTGAACGGGTCGACTCGTTATGTTTCTCATTTCAATATCTAGCGTTTTCGTGGGTATTAGCACTTTCTCTTCTTCATTACTCGTGTCGGTATATCGGTATTTCAGTGGACTCAGTAGTTCCTTATTCTGTTCATACACCTTATCTCCGTATTGTGGAAATACTTTGTGAGTTTGGTTCCCTCGAATTAAATATTCTTGATGATGTATCGCGAAGTTCGTTTCCTGGTATCTAGTCGTAAAGGTAACTATCAATCTCATCGGAGTTTCCACATCAGCGTGCATATAACTTCAGCATTGCTCAATTAAAGATACCGGTCGCGTGCGGTACATTAACTCTCGTTTCTGATCGAAAGTTTGACAACTCAATATTAAGAGTTCTCGCAGTTTGTTGGCTTGTCCGTTGTCGATGTTCTGGAATTTGCTTATTCCGTCCATCCGTTCTCGAAGCGGTCGATAGTATTTCTGGTAATAGATCCAGTACGCGGCTGATGTAAGTTATTCTTATTATTATTATAATTTTTTTGTTATTTTTATAACGATATCATTCATATTATTAGTAGTCATAATATTATTATTATTATTGTTTTTTTCTATTATTACTACTAGTGTTATCATATAATTATTGTTTATCATAATCATTACAATAATTATGGAATTATTATTATTTTATTTTAAGAATATTCCTATTTTAAAATATTTATTGATATTGTTATTTATTATTATTATAAAAAATAAAAATAAAAAAAATAAAACAAACAATTAAAAATAAAAAAACTTATTAAAAAGAAATGAGTGAAATAATGTCCAACTATCTATTTATAGTTTTCCCCATCCATAAAAAAATAAATTAATGTTGACTTAAATCTCAATATTTCCATTGAATCAAGTTTTCAGGAAAAAACTCCCGAAGAAATTCATTTGATAATAATTAAATAATCCGACGTTGACGTCGCCGTAAAGGGGGGACTCGGAGATTTCCCTGCGATGAGACAACTTTGAAATCGCCGGGAATTTCCCCATTCACTAATTACGATCCGATAATGGAAATTTCCCATCTATAGAAAAATAAAAAAAAATTTTAAAAAAATAATTTATAATTATTATCATTATGTTTATTATTTTTATACGTTATTATTATATCAAAGTATTAATTAAAGATAACTTATAGTTATTATAATTAAGAAAGATAATTTATTATTATTAGTAAAAACTATTTAGTATTATTATGATCATTATTATTTCTTGTTAAATTTTATTTTGAAAGATAAATTAGTGTTATTATCATAAAGGTTTAGAATACTATTATCCTTCTATGTATTATTATTAATTATTATGATGGTTAGACCCTACATATCCCTTCAGGTGGTAAATAAACATAGAGCTATATCGAGGGCGATATTTTTCTTTTAGGCTGAGATTTGTTAGGGTTTCGAAAAATACATATGGACACTTGATAAAATTTTATGTAGAAAAAATTTAAAATAATTCTTTTAGGAAAATTATTAATTTTGAACAAAATAATATTTAGTTTTACAAAATTTGGAATTGAAAATTAAAAATATTTTTGTCTTTTAGTTTAGTTTGCCCAAAAATTTCTCTTAAAAAAAACAAAAAAAAACAAGGAGGCAAGTAAATTTGTTATAAAGAATTATTTTTATTTATTATTCTTTTAAAACATTTTTTTAAACCAAAAGTATCCGGTATGGGAGAAAAAGTATTTAAAAACTAAAACTATCGTTCGTTTTGGAGATTCACAGTTTTTACTGTAATCTGTTAACTCGCACGAAATATTGATTTGTGTTTGTGCTCTGTCATCATAAATTGAATTATTATTATTTTGACTTGTTCATTTTTGTTATTTGAAAATAAAGTTTCATAAAAGAATTTGGGTTCATTATTTATATATTTATGTTGGAAGTCCTTACTGATTAATTGGAGTCGATTAAAGATTAAAGATTTGTGTTTTTAAAAAAAGTAAATATTTAAGATTAAAGATTTGAATACCCAACAATATAATATTCGCAGTAAAAAGCTATTTAGAAAAAGAGAAAATGCGCAGTACGTCACTCATCGCAGTGAGTACTGATCTGTATTTTCATTTCTCACAAAGCTATTGGTGTAAATTGGTTGATAGTGAATTTTTTTGAAAAATGATCATATTTTTGAAATTTTTAACATATGTCTCCCTGCTCTAGCTTTTGTGCCAGAATCAGATGTTGCAGATGTGTTTTATGAATTATTTGAGTCTAATGATTTTCCAAGACTGTTAAAAGACATCGTAGAATATTTCAAACATATATATGAGATTTTTAGAAGGTACAGGCGCAAGGCGTGGACCTGTTTTTTAAATTAATATTGGAATCGCTATACAAGAACAACCAAAAACCTACCACGAACAAACAATTCAGTTGAAGGATAGCACAATGCTTTTTAACAAATGGTCAAATAGCAAATCTCATTCTTCATTATCTGTGTATTTGAATAAAATTCAGCTTGAAGAAAAAAATGGCATACAGTGATAATATTAGGGTTAGTAGCCATATTATTGCATTTCCAAATAGAAAAAAATATTAAGTATAAAGTCTGAAAGGATAAAATATTTGAAAAACATAGCTAGTTGTTTGATGCTTTAATTTGTTTGTGTAATTCAATAAATGTATTTTTGGTTCTCGAAAACATTTTATTATTATTATTATATTTATTATTATGTTTTTATTATTATTGTATTTTATTAAAATTAATATGAAACAATTATTATTATTTTTATTTGATCGGAGAAAGCCGTTAAAGGCTTGTGAAATAATTAATTTATTATTATCATTATAATTTTATTATTATTATAATTGTTAGTTTTTAATAAGAATTGCACAATAACTTCGTTTCCCAAAAATATATTTACTAATTAAAACAAATACATAAAAAATGCGAGAATTAATGATGAAATAATTGGAACCACATTTAATTAATTTTATATAAATTAATATTTATTTGAATGATTATAATTTTGAATAATAATTTAATAATACTAATATTCTTCCTAACAATAATGATTGTTATTTTTATTATTTGAACATTATTTTAATTTATTAAATAAGAAAATTATTATTTTTACTTTATTAACATTCTTATTATTTTTATGATAATTATATTATACTATTATTATTATCATAACATTATTATTATTAACATTATTTTATTGGAATTATATAATTATTACTTTAATATTATTATCATTTATTATAATTTATTAAATAATTATATATAAAAAATATAAAAAAATATAATATTTACATTGCATGAACAAATGGCTTGAGCCGTCCTGCACACTCATTTTATTAATTAGATTTAAAGGGCGATTTCGTTACATTTTAATCTTGATCAAATAATGTTACAATAATTGTTGATGGAGAATGTTTGGATGATTAAAATAAACTAAATGAAATAAATAAATAAATAATAGATTAAAATGAACAAATAATCAGATTAATTACCGCCGTTTGAACGGGAAATAAATGTTATTATCAATGGGCAAATAAGCCAAAATAGCGATAAAAAAATAATAATCTGGGCAATTAAGCCCAATTATAAATAATTAAATTTTTTATTAATTTAAAAATTTATTTTTATATTAATATTAATAATAAAAACGGGTATAAATACTCCAATTTTTTTAAAATAAAGGAAGAAAAGAAAATATTTAACTTAAAAAAACATATACATTAACAATATAATTTTATATACCGATTAATAAATTGGAATCCCTCATCTTTATTTGTACATTGTACTATTCTGAAAGATCATTGTGAGTCAATTGAATAAAGTTTTGAATTAGAATTCCTTTGATTTTTATTAATAATAATTGGAAACTAATCTCCGACGAGATTTATTTGGATAGAAACCTCACGAGAGGGTTGATCAAATTAATATATTCATTACAAAGTTGGAAGAACCATTTGAAAAGGAGTCAGACATTTATATTTGAAAGCTTGTTTAAAGTTATTAGCAAAAAATTATTTCGAATACCAAACGAATAACAATTAATCTATTTTATCTTTTTATTTTTCTATGTCTGAATATTAACAGAATTTTTCATTCCACATGTATGACGTTACTGTTAAAACACTAGGTAGAAGAAGATTATTTCCTTACCCGACTGTGGATTAACAAAGAAGATTTTTAATAGAAACCTTCACTAAATCTGTATTCTTATTAAATTTTTAAACTCCTTCCTTCAATTTAACAAATCAATCAATCTTTATTATAATCTCACTATTATAACTCAAAGAAAGTCTCGAAATTCAAATATTAAACTTTTAAAATTATTATTTAAAATTTATTGAAAATAATTCAATAACGCAAAACAATTTATTTAATATGTTTTTATTTACTATATATAACAATGTACAAGCTTCAAAATAAAAATTTAACCCTAGTATTAATTATAAATATTGACCTCACAGGCACAACCGTCCAGAAGGCGCAATTTTTTAATTATGATAACAAAAATATTCAATTTATTGATAATAACAATTAAGATTTAAAAATATTATAGAATTTATATATGAAAATTTATTTATATAATTTATGAAAACGTTATTGAATTAAACCCTCATTAATGATTGACAAATATTCTCGGGCGTCAAAATAAATCGACTTAATTCTCGCAAATAAAGGATTTGATCATTCGATGGTTCAACACCGAAAATAAATTGATTTCAATTTCTTGTTGAAGCAAAGTCTCAGTTAGTCGAAAACTCGAACACCGTAACTGTAAAAAATATGATAATTTAACACTGTTTATTTTTTGTTTGATCTTTTATACTTAAGAATGCGTGACAAAGGTGCGTAGCTTAAGGTTCGTAGAAGACAGTTTGTGTGATGCGTAAATGAAAAGAAATGCGTAGCTTACGAATATAATGAAAGAATGCGTAGCTTATATGACGAAGAAATGTGTAGCTTATGATGCGCGACTTCTTTAAGGTTTATGTGATGCATGACTTCTTAAAAAAAGTATGTAAATAACTTATAATATTTAAATTAAATATGCAAATATATATAACTTTATCATTTAAATGTGAATGTATATAAAACATAACATAATAACGTCATCGCGTTATTTTTTAAATCCTTTCTTAAGTATTTATTTACTATACAATAACAAAATAATAAAAATGTACAATTAACAAAATGATAAATAGTCGATTAAAAATAATTAAATAAAATAAAGTAATGTCGTATATAATCAAACAACACAATCAAAACAAAAATATAAAATATTGTTATATACAATTTACAATCCCAACGTTGCATAACTATAACTCTATTTTAGCAAAATATTTAATTTAATACAAATATTAAATTATTGTGTTGTGATTTTGTTTGGAACATGAGGGACAATTAAAATAACTAATTGAGTTTTTATTTTAAGTAATCTTCAAGTATTTGTTATGTAACATTATGTACAGCATGGGTTAACAAAGTGAGGTCGAAGAGATCAATTTATGCGATCACAAAACTAATTTGTGTAGTGTGGCTTTTACGCTATATATTATAAATTTATTTAGTAAGTGTCTTTACGGAAAATATCTCTGATCGTTGCGAAAAGAAGTATTATGTGTATTAATGAAGAAGTATTATGATTATTAACCATCATTTTTTAAAAATTAAATATTACCATCATTTTTGAGACGAAATTTACTACAAAAATTATTATATTTTTCCGATGTTTCTCTAGATAAGTATTAAAATTTTCAGGATGTTTCTTCTGCGACATTTTGATTGATACATTTGGATTTGCGACATTTTGATTGTGACATTTTGATTTTCGACATTTTGATAGGTAAATTTTCTCTTTAGATTGGCTGGACGCTCAAGACTTCCACGCGGTTTGTATTCTCTGTCTGTCAACTGTGTGGGTTACAATTATTCGCGCAAGATAATGCATGTTATTTTACCACACTTTAATTTTATGTGGTTAATGCATCTGTGGTTCTATTTTAGGAATGATTGTGGATCCTGCGGGTGAGCAATTGCAGGTTGATTGCAATTCTCGGATGAATGCGGAAAGCTTACTCATAGATACTCGTAAATAATTTGTTTTGATTCTAATTTTAGAATCATGTGATTGTTTATTCTTACGAACGAAAGAATTCATGGATAAGTTTTAATCAATCTTTATTTCTGCAGTATTTCAGGGGTTTGTCTCAACAGGATCAGTTAGAATAATTGGAAACAAGATTCAAATTCGAGTTGACCGCATCGTGAGTTGTTTTGGGGATTTCAAACTGGCGAGATAGTCCAACAGGATGTTATAGAAAGTAAATTGATTATTTTGGGTTTTTTAGAATACATAATGCTATTACTAATAGAAAAAGACGGCGATCGTCCCGAGGAGCGTCAAAGAAGAGAGAACTAAAGGAGCAGAGCAGGAGAGTGATCATTCTTCGAGCGCAATATTTGTTCATATTTTATCAACAAAAGAAATAAAAACGATTTTTTTCTGTTTAGTAATATTTATTTATTTTATACAAATTACAAAATAATTTAGAAGCTTAACCTTAATTTTTGGATTTTAGAATTTGAATAATTCGGGAAGCACTCCGTACTTGCACCAGATTATTTTAAGGATATATAAAGATATATAGGCTTTATATATAATTTATATTTTCCATACTTTAGGATAATCTTGAGATTTGCTTTAATCACTCTGTTAGAGACGGTCAATTCATTTTAAATTCTTCTTTTTCGATTGCACTCCGCTTTTTAACCTTTTGTTCTAAATTAATTATACACTCCGTGTGATAATTAATTCTATCGTTCTATTAACAAATTTCGTCGGAACAAATTTCAACCTGTTTATTATCTCTATTTGACCTTTCTTGTTAATGATAATTCTGTACTTTTAAATATAATTAAGGACACTTCTTTTTTTACCCTTTTCTTAAATTAATCTTTCCTTGTTTACGGTTCAATTTTCCTTTATTATTATTTCTGCATCAATTTTCCTTTACTTTATTTCATTTACTTTTATTTAATTTTAATCTAGTTGTTTATATATAATGTAAACTATTTGTTTTGCGTATTAATTAAAAAATTAATTTATAAAGTTTTTAAGAATTTAAAAAATAATGGCAAATCCTTGGAGAATACATTCAAAATTTTGAAAATTTTTATTTTTAAAACATGTGATTAATTTCGACGGATCAACCGTCATCATCAGACAAAACAAATAATGATCAAAACAACGTATATATGGAAGCAGTGATTATGTAATCAATTCATGTAGTCGCTTGTTAATTAAATATTTTTAATAAATTTGTTGAGATTGTCGCTTGAACATTTATTTTAGGATTGTGGGTCCTGATTAATAAAGCTTCACATGAAACTCTCCCAATAATTTTCAAAATTTGAACACTGAACCTTAAAATTATTTATCTCAAAACTACTTTTACATTTCTTTCTATGTTCAGTAATTTCTATTACCATAAGTTCGACCGTGTGCTTGGATTCGTTTGCAGAGATAACGAGACGTCTCTCCAATGTATGTGGCATCACACCCATTACAAGAATATTGATAAACTAAATCCGAACACAGACCAAACGGAGTAACAGATTTATTGCTATACATACTTTCAACTTAGTATGTTTGAAAAGCAATCTTTAATCCTAGTAAATTATTTGGATCACAACGTTTTATAGAATTTTTATATTTCTTAAACCCTTCTGAATAAGGAACAGTTAGAACACAACCTAATCTTCGTTCATTTAATGAACTTAATCATTGCTTCTGTGAAGGACTCATGTGAAAAGCTCATTCTTTAAATTTTTGAATATATAATTTTTATAAATAATATTTGAAATAAGTAAATATTTAAAATCAAAAGTTGTCTAAACATTTGTAATGTAAAAAATATCGTAATTAATTTTAAAAAGTTATTTTCGAGAATAATCGAATTTTATTTGTAGATTAAAAAAACTTAAAATGAAATTAATTGGGAAATAATGAATTTTTAAATAATTGATTAAAAAAAATATATATACATGAATAAAATAGGTTGTAATAATTTTAAAAATTATTCTACTTTTGTAAAAAAAATTTAATTAAGACTTTTATCATTAACGTATCGTAATAATAATAAAATTTGTAAATTACTGTAAAATACTATAAATTATTTTTCGGTATTTAAATTGTATGGTATTTAAAATAATTGTAGGTACAAATGCTTTTAAATATTAATAATCAAATTTTTAAATATTGAAAAAAATAAAATTTTAAAATCTTTATTAATTAGAAATGTTTCACAAAAAAAAAGAAATAACATTAAACTAATTCTAAAATAATAAAAAATCATTAAGGTTAATTTAGTAAAAATATGACAACAAAATTTTGTTGGTTTTAATTTAAAAATAAGGAATGTAAATTTTCAAATAAATAGAATTAAAAATTTTCAATTTTAAAATCACTTATTAGTTATTTATATTTATAATTTCATATTTTTATATAATAATCTGGTCATAAAGAAAACGATAGAAAAGTTCCTCTACAAAAATTTTTTATTAAAAACAACAATTTTATTACAACAAAAATTGTTAACTAAAAATTGTTTGAATAATTGTTAATTGTGTTATTAATAAATTTTTAGTGTTAATGAATTCTAATATTGATCAAGAACCCAACAGCTTCCATAAATATACGTTGTTTTGATCATTATTTGTTTTGTCTGATGATGAAGGGTGATCCATCGAAATTAATCACAAGTTTTAAAAATAAAAATTTTCAAATTTTTTTATTTAATTAATTTAGCAAACCTTACTAAAATAATTTCCAAAAATAAATTTTGGAAAAAAAACGAGCTGAATCATTTATGATTCAGCAATCGCATGATTACACTATGATTGTTCAGTCATCATCCAAGTACGGTTCTACGTCACTATAATAAAAAAAGTCGTTAGCATTTGTCATTTTCTTTTTGTCAAACGGGTTGTTTGTGTTTACCGGGTATTTAAGGACAAAGGTTAAGAAATGGTTATCACGTTACCTCAAGATTCAAACGCAACATAAGCAAAGTACAACAGGATTTGACCCATCTGAAATAGTTTTCGAAAAACGGATAATATTGGATGCATCAAACCGTTTTGATCTTGACAACAAAAAATTATTGAAGAAGTGCAACAAACGACAAACAAAACTCTAAAACACATACAGAAACTATGTTTTAAACAAGGTGATTTGGTATTGTTGAAAGTCGAAAATAGATTAAAAGGAAAGAGAATAAATTAATAAATCGATATGAAGGGTCAAATCGGATTATTCGAAAAATACACGACCGCAGTGTACAATTAGAAAATAAAACTGGTAGATTGATGTCCGAAAAAGGGGTGTAAGAGGGGAATCGACTAATATTTATATAAACTAATATTTATGATAAACTAAATCCGATCACAGACCATATACAGGGTTTTTCAATTAAAATCAGAAACGTTTCAATTAAAATGAGAATGTGGAAATCAAAATCATTTAATTAAATTTTAAAATAAATTAATCGTTTAATTTATAAATGTTATTTATGAAATCAATTATTGAAAGACATCTTGAAAAATTAATTGTTGTGAAAGTTTATAAAGCCAGTGGTAGAATAAATTCACTACCAGTCCAAGTTATAAAACTCAAATTCTTAACCAAGAACATGTGGATTTTATTAAAAATGAAATCGAAACTGATTGTTCGATATCACTTGGATTGTTAAAAAATGACTTGGCGTTGAAAAAAAAAGATTATTGCTTCAAAATCTACCATTTATCGTTCAATAAAAGCATTTAATTTTTCTTTGAAACGCGTAAGTATTGTCCCAGAATCTCGAAATACAGCATCGTGTATAGCAGGGGTGGGCAAATACTTTAAAGCGCGGGCCAAAATGAAATTTTCAAAATGTCTCCCGGGCCTTTATCATTAATTAGCCAACCTTTCAATTTCGATGTGCAAGAAGCCCCTGTTGAAATTGAAAGGTTGGCTAATTAATGATAAAGGTTTTTCAATAGCTTTGAAATCTTGAAATCTTCTTTGGAATTCAGAATGTAGGTCTTGTGTTATTGCACTATATTTAAA
This sequence comes from Girardia tigrina, assembly GCA_001938485.1. NCBI lineage: Eukaryota > Metazoa > Platyhelminthes > Tricladida > Dugesiidae > Girardia > Girardia tigrina. The sequence goes on along the minus strand of MQRK01034043.1, from coordinate 141 downwards.
AAAATCTGTATTTTTTCAATGATTCTCTCCGTGCTTGCAATGAGGGGAAATGATTTAATAATTTATTATTAAAGTTTTCAGCAAATAAATTTAGTTTTGTCATAAATGCTTTGACGTTTGAGTGCATATTGAAAGCGAATT